>APFE030696252.1:14228-26300 GCA_000404065.3 Pinus taeda | reverse complement strand
AATCTATGCACATTTTTCATTCATATTCTGAAAAGGAGAATTCTAATTATGCAAATGTGATCTATGCAAGAGAATTCCCAAACACAAGATGATTCTAATGTAATCTAAGAACCAATCAAGTGCAAGTTGAGAAAATTGGGTGAGAGTTCCAAAGATCAAAAAATAAAAACACTCAAAGGCGATTAATACTCATACACAATGAGGGGGAATTTTTTTTGCAAAAACAAGAGCAAAAAGATGCAAAATTGTGAAAAGACTGAGACAAACCTCCAAGTAATGACCAAAGGAAATCAAATTTAGAATTTCTCAAAAAAGAGACTCAAAACACCCAATGATAAAAGCTTAAAGTAGGAATGCCAATGAAATTAGCCAAGATGAAAGCTTCTGACAGGTAACCAGTGGATCTGGGCAGCAATAAATAAACTATAAGCAAAATCTAATGGGTAAAAAGGAAAAAATTGAAATTTTGTAAGCTTTTGATAGGGGTACGCAGGCAGCCTGTTGGCACAGGTGCGGCCACGCTCTGTGTACAAAGATACAGTGCGTACAGGTATGCACTGTGTCTAACTTAGAGGGTGCGTACTACTCTCAAAATCAAGAAAAATAAAAACTGACTCAACCCTAAGCTATTCCACCCAAATTCACAGTCAATCAGTCAAAAACTAGAAATAAATCAGAGTTTCTCAAATCAAAGTATCAATCAAATCCATGGATTCCCCAGTGGAGTCGCCAATTTGTCATGCGGAAAGAGTTATTTTTGCGGACAAACCTAACCTCCCTAGGAGTCTAAGACTCTCTAGTGACAAACAAGACAAACAAGAGAAATCCTTCTCTAAACATACATTATTCTATGAGAAACCAAGTGTTGTTCGATCCTACCTCAAATCCAACGCTTGCCGTAGCAGTCCAGCCTTGCTAATCTAGATGAGCTCCTCCTTCACTTTAAGACCTGCGTACACTAACAGTCAAACGATTACATAACACCTAAATATTCCATAAAACAAAGCATATTCAACATATAGACCAAGGAGTATATGAAACAATTCATTAACAACAAATCATTGAGAAGAATGGACTTATTTGTATTAAGGAAACAAAAAAGAAACCATTGCAACCTGAGCCTTGGTGTTTTGCAAGTTCCTCCCAGGGTCCAGCAAGAGTTTTCATCTACTTTGACAAGCTCACCCACTTCCAATTGAAACAAGAAAGGATGGTAATCTCTCCTCACAAGCTTACAATGGAAGTCCTAATTCCAGCAGCATCTACCCTTTGGAATGTTCAGCTTTCAACCTTCCCTCCATTGGCCCAATGCCTGTATTTATAGTGTTCTAGAGGAAGTTATTCAGTTCCAACATCAATGGGATACTCCCTATTTTGTATGGGGTAGCTCCTCTCTTGATGGGATAAGTTCCTCTATCATAGGGATGCATGAACCATCTGGAGGCGCTCAATACACGTCAAGCACTCTTCTAGAAAGCTCTAGAAGTGACCAAAAGTAACTTTTTTAAGATGAAACTCGCGCCTTTTGACCTTTACAGGAGTACGCACCCATCCCTTGCCTTACAGAGCGTACAAGTACGCAGGTACAATGAGCTTGGGATGCGTACACGCAGGCAAGGTAGAGAGAACCTGCGTACCCAGAGATAAACATGATTTTAATGACTTTCTCTCTTTTTTGAAGTTTGACATGGAGAGCAGAGGTATAAGGCTTGACAAGGAGGATAATATGACTATTGATGGAGCCATATTAACTGCAGATAGTCATGGTGACAAATTTCAGTGTAACAGATGGGATGATTAGTAGGGTTCTTATCATTGCTAATGATATAATCCAACTGTGCCTCTCTATATAATCTCTTGCTCTCACCTTCGAAAACTAGGACAGTAGCATAGGATAGATCATTTGTAATGATCCACCTAGTCTCTTGATCCAACCTCTGGAAAGGAACATGCCAAACTTGGGAGGTACATCTGATACCACAATATCCATCATCATGCTTTTCATAGCCAACTGAGACAAAGGCAATTGAGACAATGTGATGGCTAGGTCCTTGATTAATCCTAGACACTTCACTTTTCTAGAGTCAAAAGAGAATAGTTCATGATAAGGCTTGGTGATGTCAAGACCCAACTCATCCATGATAGCCTTGGGCATTAGATTATGGTTGATTCCAGTGTCCAAAAGGTAGTTGTGAAGGATTTTTTCATTAATAGTCAGAGAGATATAGAATGATGGGGAGTTGTCTTCACAATTTTCAATCATTGGGTTGAGAATAACAGCTGGCTTGTCATCTTACAGATTTACATGGTCAATGGAGGCTTGGATAGCTTTAGGCTCAAGGGCCTCGAGGATGGATCTTTTGAAGGACTCATTCTTTACTAGTTCAATCAAAGGCATAGGTATTCTTAGCTTCTAAATTTCTGATTGAAAACTGAAAGGAGAAGGAGACTTGTCAAGGCCTCTTACCTCATGAGCTAGAGCTTTGAGGACGATGGGATCAACTACCGATTGTTTTTGCTTATTATCTTGTTGTACTACAGGGACAGCAGCTCTTTGAACAGAAGCTTCCTTGGCATTATTTATCTTTGACCTAAAATTATATCTTTGTTGATCTACAGTTTGTAGAATAGCTTTACCATCCCATTCTTAGCTGATCTAGTCATTGCATAATGACTTTTCATAGGCAACTGAGGTCAAAAAGGAAACGTTTCCTTTGTCTTCCAGACAATGGATCTCATCATCTTCTTCAAATTTCTCTTCTTCCACGACTGCATTTTGAAAAAGAGCCTTCACCCTCTGGTCTTCATTAGCATCTTTGTTTCTTTGCAAAATCTACAACTGCTCTTTTGTTCTTCTATATGGATTTGGATTTGGATTTCTAGGAGCAAAGGTATTAGGCACTCTTCCTTTCCTCGGGTGCTGCTCAAACTTCAATTTGGAGATTTCAGAGGCTAATGACTCGATCATTTTGGTCATTTTATCTATCTTAGGATCAAAGGATGATGAAGACTTGCCCCTCTGTCTTCTTCTATCAACATTTCTCTTGAGCTTCTCTATAGCCATGATGTTTGATTCCACTTCCAAGGTTGCATCCTGCATGTTAGCCAAAGTAGCACATCACCTCTCTCTCAACAGTAGGCAGAAGTCAGAATCAAAAGCACTGGCATAGGTGAGTTTAGCAGAGATAGTAGTGGGTTTTACTTCTGCTGGTATCTTGTTGCACATATGGTTAAACCTCTTATTAAAATCAAACAGAAACTCACCATTTTCCCTCTTTAAGTTCCCAAACTCAGTGTGATAGTAGATGAGATCCTTCTTATCCCACCAATGCTTTCGGAATGCATCATCTAAAGCTTCAATATCTGCTATAGATCTTGGGTTTAGTTCTCTGAACCATTTTCTAGCCTCTCCATCTAGGCTTTGGACAAAGACTCTCATCCACACATCATCTTCATTAATGTCTAGATTATCAGCATAGCTATAGAATGACTCAAGATGTTCTTCGGCAGTAACACCTTTAGTCCCAGTGAACTTAGGTCTATATTTTTGATATTCTCCAGTAAGCATGGCATTCAAAGGAGTGGGCAGTATTAGAGGCCCATACCTAGCAGTAATGATTCTTTCCATTTTGGTAGGTGCTTGTGGACCTGCCACAGCTGTGGTGGCTAAAAAAGTACTGCAGTCTGAAAGATAGAGGGGTGAGGAGTGATTGATAAGACTAAAGGAGTATGATGGATAGGAGGTGAGGTTTCCTTTGGGCTTACAAAAAAAGGAGAACCTAAAGAATAAGGAGCTTTATGAATCTCTGATAGTTTTTCTTCACTGCTAGTATTAGATGCTATACTCTCAACATGTATTTGTTCTACTACAGGCCTTTCTTGAAGAGATATAGGAGATTGCTAGGTTTACCTGAACCTGATGCTCCTTTCTGCAATACCTTTCTCTCTTTGATGATTTTTTCAGGGTCAAGTACTTGGTCAGGTTGTAGCTTTTAAGGATTTCTCCGAGTATGCCTCACAAATTGAGCCAGAACAATGAAGTGGAGTCGCCAAGAGGTTTGGCCTCTAGTAGAGTCGCCAGATAGATGATTGCAACCAAAAAGGTGCCCAAGCTTTGTCTATCATCAAAGCTAGATCTATGTCATTTCCCAGGGAAGATAAGCTTCAGTTCCCTCTCCCCGGCAACGGTGCCAATTATGTTAACACTCCAGGAAGCTCTGTTGGGTTGCAGCTCGGAGATGCCTGGTAACATATAATCTTCAATATTGTTCTTAGAACTATTGGAATGGATAATGGTTTGGATCAAGTCGTATAACCATTTCAGCTCTATTCTCACTCAAGATATGCATGAACACTCTCACCAATATAAGGCTTTAGACCACTAATGCTCAATAATTTATAGATTCAATGGATAGATGGACAATACTGACTGTACCATCAGATTGCATACATAATCACATATGAATGACCAGCTATAGGAAGTAAATAAGACTTGCAAATCTAATTTATCAATGCATAGATAAGAAGACAGTTATCTGGCATTAGACACAACAGAAAACTTGAATAAACTATTCAAGTGCAAGCATAGAACAACAAAGAGAATGGACATTGAACATATAATATCAAAATAAGGTTATATTGCTAGAATGAAGATGAGAAGTTTGAAGGAACAGAGGAGGAACAATTTCCAGAAGATTGAACCCATATTACATCTTACTTTTAGCTATTTATAGCCTATGTACAATGCTCCTGAGCTCTAAGAGGCTCAGAGTCTTAATCTGTCTGATCTACCTTGTTAACTGATTTGATGCCCTCTAGGCAAGCATGGGCTCATAGTTTTTTTCTTTTGACAAAAGAGTAACCATTTTCAGATATGTTGGGTGGTTTGTTGTGCTTTCTCGGAGTTCTCTAGTGCCAGAGATGCTCCATAATTGATTCTATTGTTATGGATGAGTTGCGCTGTCTGTTGATGCTCCATGACTGCTTTGTCGGTTTGGGGGTGAGCTGCGTGTGTTGTGGATCTTTCTATTCCCCTTCCGGCCTTTGTCCCTGTCTTCGGCCTCTGTTAAATAATGGAAAGGGTCTTTGGGCCTGTGTAATCCCTTAAACATTTATAAATGACTGTTTTTCTGTTATATACAGAAAACACAGCATTACTGCAAAAAATCCCACCTTCTCTATGTATTTTAGACTTCAAAAGTCCTAAAATATGGTTTAATTGCCTATTAGGTCCAGCCTTGTTGCCATCACAAGTTGCAAAAATCCTTCTCCTATGTATTTCCCTTGTATTATGAAATATGCGAAAAACACTGAAAAATGCATGAAAATGGGTTTGGCGGACTTCGGATATTATATATTTCACTTCTCGGACACTTTCAAGTATGGGACTCATCGCAATCACTACTAGCCAATGTTCCCTTTGTATTTTCATTATATAACAAAAATACACGAAATTCATTAAAAATTGGGCTTTTGCGGACTTGAAAATATATATATTTTGCTTCCTGAAACCCATCGGGTCTGGGTTCCATCGCTATCACACTGCCCCTGTTTCCCTTTGTATTTCACTATATAACAAAATACACGGAAAATGCATGAAAAATGGCTTTGGCGCTGACTTCAAAATTTATGAACTCTCATATATAATGTCATCGGGTCCGGCTCATCGGGTCGCACACATGCCTGTGTATAGGCCCCACCCCATGGTATAGTTTTGATGTGATTATAGCGATGTGATAAATCACAATCACGCGTCGCTCACTTCCTGGGTCCTTCATATAACATGGCATATGCTCCCCGCCAATATTAGTGATCGGCGTATTGCTCAGCCCGATCTCATCACGACTCTGCACCAACTGCCTGCGATGGCCACCGCCAATGCAATTAGCCGCTTAGATCTGGGCCGTTGATTGGCCAGATCTAATGGTTGATGTTCATTCCTCTGTTTAAGCCTGCGATTGTGGGTTTTTCATGGTTTTCAAGTGTTTTTGCCTCCCGGTAGTGTATTTCTGCCCTTCCAAGGGCTCTCCTCTTGCGCTGATTTTGATCATTGGATGATCTTTGAGAAAATATTGAAGATTTCAAGAGAATTTTTGGATCCCTTGGCATGATTTTAAGCAAATTTGGAGACTTTAAGAGCCTATATGGATCCATTTTTGGGCCCTTTTCCAGCAAGGCTAACAAGTCCATGGTTTTGGACGTGATAGTTTTTGGTCCATGGTATTGGATGCTTCAGCATGTATAGATATGTATTATAACATTGAAAGGAACATAATGAAAAATCAAGCTGGTAGTCCCAATTTTGGGATCCAGGGGAAAATTTCTGTGTATATGTGTTATTCTCTCACATTTTTTATTTTATGTGTTTTAGATTTTGTATGCAGGTAATTTTTGTACGGGGTTAAAACCTACAAGCATTAATTCAAGGACTCTACAAAGCCTTTGGATTAAATGCTAAATATTTGCAGGTATATGGGGACTCTGAAATAATTTTTAAGCAAGTTAGGAACACAATCCATTATATTGCTGGACACCTAAAACATTATCAAGTATTAGCTCAGAACCTCACTTATCATTTCACTACATTTAATATTTCAACAATCCCTAGGTTACAAAATGCAAGTGCCGATTTACTTGCTAATGTAGCATCTAAATTGATATCGTCAGAAGAATTTAGTCCAGATAGATTTTTGATTGAGTTTATTTTAGGCCTTCCATTATCGATAACATAACAAATTGGAGAGTGTTTAATGATGCTATAGATATAATCGACTTTCTTTCATCAGATGGATCTTATGAAGTACAAATCATAGACGAGCATGAACATGACCTACAGATTGAAAATAAACAGGATGCAAATCCAATTCCCAAATCTGTAGTCAAGATGGAAGATCTCTATGATTTAAAAGATAGGTTTAAAAAAACTACCAATTCAAAAACACAGAGTTCTACTCTAAGGTTTTAGTTAATTAATCTTGGTACACCTGATAAACCTCAAAACATAAACATAGGTTTGGTCTTAACACCCGATGAAAGGATGTCGTTCATAAAATTGCTAAGAAAATATAAAAGTGTCTTTGCTTGGGATTATTTAGATATCAAAACATATGACACTTCTATAATGCAGCATACTATGCCCATGATTTTAAATGACAAGCCTGTCCAACAGAAGCTTAGGAAGATCCACCCAAACTTAGAAAGTCAAATTAAGTATGAACTTAATAAAATGCTTAAAGCCAAAATCATTTTCCCTGTTAGACATTCAAAGTGGGTGTCAAACATGGTTCCTGTGAGGAAAAAGAAAGGAGAAATTAGGATTTGCATAAATTTTAGAAATTTGAATAAAGCCTGCCAAAAAGATAATTTTCCTTTGCCTACCATGGAGCAGATTTTGCAGTCAGTTGTAGGTTCTGAATTGATGTTTTTTCTTGATGGTTTTTCAAGTTACAATCAGATTATGGTTCATCCAAATGATAGATTAAAGACAACATTTAGGACAAAGTGGGGAACATATGCATATCAAAAGATGCCATTTGGATTGATTAACGTTGGTGCTACATTTCAACGTGCTATGGACATAGCTTTTAGAGGACTAATCAACAAATCAGTTGTAATATATTTAGATGACATCACTGTCTATTCTAAAAATAGAAACAACCATATTAGTCATCTAAAGAAATCTTTGAGAGATGTGAGAAATTAGGCATTTCTTTGAATCCTAAAAAATCTCATTTCGCCTTGGCAGAAGGTAAATTATTAGGATTCATGGTATCTAAGAAGTCATCTATATCGATCCCGATAGGATTCAAGAAATTGAAAACATTCCCCTGCCACATAAAAAAAAACAATGCAATCATTTTTAGGACAAATTAATTTTGTAAAAATATTTATTCCTAATTTCTCAAATCATCTTACCCCTACAATCAATGATCCGAAAAAATGCAACTTTTAAATGGGGAAAAGACGAGAAAGATTCTTTTGAGTTGATAAAGAAAGCCATCATTGAGGCTCTTTCCTTAACAACCCCCAATTTCCTAAAACCATTTGTATTATATACATTCTCTTCTAATACCTCTTACACGGTAGTTTTGACATAGCTAAATGATCAAAACGTTGAAGCACCTATTTCATCCTTTAGTCCTAACTTACAAGGTGCTAAGCTAAATTATTTAGCTATGGAGAAAAAGGCCTTTGCTGTAGTTAAAACTTTAAAAAATTTCAGACCTTTCCTCCTAAAAACACACACTAAGATAATAGTCCCTTACCCCGATGTAAGGCAATTGTTAATCCAATGATAAGTAGGAGAGAAGAGACCAAATTGGGTTACTGCACTTTAGGAATATGATGTAGAAATACATCCTGCTAAAATTATTAGAGGTCAAGGTTTTTGCAGAATGCTAACCGAAGCCTCTCATTTACTAACAGAGGATGATCAATCTACTGAAGTGAAATTATCTGAGGTAAGCCTCAATGATTCTGAATCGCAATATGTTGATCTGAAATTTTTCTTGAAAAATGGACATGCTCCATTATAACTCAATTATATAGCTAAATGTGCTCTAAGGCTTAAAGCAAATCAGTAACAATTAATTGATAATGTGTTACTTAGAAGAAACTATGATGTTGTATTATTAAGATGTTTAGAGAAAATTGAAGCTAAAAAGGTAATGCATGACTTACACGACGGGCCAGCTGGAGGTCATTTCAGAGGAAATACCACAGCACATAAAATTTTGCATGTCGGGTACTATTGGCCAACCATTTTCAAAGATGAACATGAATATGCAAGGAAATGCAAAGTATGTCAAACCGTAGCTGGAAGAGAAAGAAAAGCAACACTCCCGTTGTAGCCGGTGAATATACAGCAACCATTTGAACAATGGGGGTTAGATATTATTGGTGAAATAACTCCAACCTCCTCCAAATAGCATAAGTATATTCTAACTGCAACTAATTATTTTACAAAGTGGATGGAAGCTATTCCATTAAAGGTAGTTAACACCCAAAACATTATGGATTTCATTGATCAGCTTATAATTACTAGGTTTCGTCTCCCATTAGCTTTAATTTTTTATAATGCATCTTATTTTTCCGAAAATGCAATGGTAGAGTTTGCTTTGAAAAGAGGTTTTAAACTGAAATACTCAGCTAACTATTACCCGCAAGGTAACGGATTAGTTGAATCTACAAACAAGAACCTAATTAGAATTATCAAACGGACTATAGAGCAAAATCAGAAGAACTAGCATAAAGCACTAATATTTTCTCTCTGCGCAGATAGAATCTCCCAGGACGCCTCAATAGGTACTTCTCCATTTGTATTGGTTTATGGGAAAGAAGCAATTTTACCCACAAACATAACAATACCATCTCTTATTTTAGTTCAGTTTATTGATGAAAACCCTTCTTCTTCTCTTCAACTTAGACATGGTCAAATCCTTAAATTAGAAGAATAGAGGGAGAAAGCTAAAGCAACACATGCTAATCATCAACAGATAGTTAAATCTTCATTTGATACAAGATCCACCAGCCTAAGAACTTTTGAAATTGGAGATCTTGTTTTGAAATGGGATAAGGCACATGAGGAAAAAGGTAAACATACCAAATTCCAAACGCTGTGGCTTGGTCCATTTAAAATCATAGAGAAATTAGGCCCATCTACCTTTTTTTTACAAGATTTGTCAGGTAGAAAAGACTCTTTACATGTAAATGAGAAAATTATTAAAAAATACTTTTCTTAGAAGTTAAACATTAGTTTTAAAATTTTAAGTTTTAGGAAAATAAAGATTGAATAGTATCTCTTTTGGTTGTTCAAAATTTTAAATTTATGATAATTTACTTGATTTTTATCGCTTCTATAAATAAGAAGAGTAAAAGGATAAAAATAAATATGATATTTAAATAAACCTTATTTCTTTGGAAAAATTTTGAATTTACTAAAGACATTTAGTTTCTGAAAAGACTCTTGATTTTATAAAGTATAGATGATTTTGTACCATTCAAGAAAAGAACCAGTAACTTTATGCTCCTCAAGCTTAACAAAAATAAAGAGGTACTGGTCAGTAATGACTGGGGAAGATTGGGAAGAAAACTTGAAGAAACTTTATTGGTAGCAAGTCACTCTTGAACATGACACTTTCCTTCCGCATCCATGCCGGGTTGGGTTGTTCCGTTCACTGGTCATCACCATTGGTCCATCACACCATCCATCTTTGGGGTTAACGCTACCAATCCATCACCAGTGTCACCGATATGTTCAAGAGAAGTCATTCAGACAATTCACCTGTGTCTCACCCACTACAATACATTCATGCTCCATTCCTTCATGACCGCCACCCTGAACCCCGTATCGTCAGATTGTTTTCACCTCCAAAATCATTTGCCTCATTCCGTGTCATTGATCTAGGATTCACTAAGGCCCTCCTGCGACGGGTCGCTTCTTGTCGACATCAGCTCATTATCCAAGAAGTTGACTTAGGAACAACCCTTTCAATACTTTGAATCTTGCATGCCTCAATGGCAAGTTTCTCACTTTCAGCGACAGGTTTACATCAATGGCCTTCAACCAAGAACTTTACCAACTCTATAATTATTATCCATAACTCTTAAATGAGCCAATGATTCACCCCATCTCATAAAATTTTATTTTTTCACAATGTAATTAAAAATATTCAAAAAACTTAAAAGATAATAAGTCTCATCACGAGCTTGTTTATCATGATCACAGGAAAATAATTGAGATTGATATTACCAAGACTGCATATCATAATAGGGTAATAGCTCTTGATTAAAACAATCAAAAGACAAGGGGTATCATCATGAGCCAGCTTGTTCAATTTAAATTACAACCAGTGAATGACATTGTTACCATCAGGTCACCAAGCCTGGACAATGGCTTTTAAGGATATTTAAAGTAAAAAAGTACCATAAAAAAGAGACAAATTCCAAGTAAAAGGAAGTTGAATAAAATTTTGATTAAATTTTGAAATTAGGAATCAATTTCAGATGGGACTATGAATCATTGTTGGTTAAAAGATAACCCTTTCGAGGCTATGAATGCCTGTTGGCAGTAGGCCCTCTATCTATTATAAATGAGCAAAAATCTATAAAGCCAGTTTTAAGAGAATACCTACTTTATCTTTATAAATCTAAGTATTGACTGATACAGACCTTCATGCTTTTGTTGGCATTATGGCACAGGTTTGGTGCTATGGCACAGGTGTTGTCCTTGATGGCAACTCCCTTTGGTAACAGATCTCAGTTCAGGCACTCAGAGAGAAGAAAAAGACATATACGCAGGTTCATCTAAACAAAGACGCGTATACACGCGGGTTATACGTTGAAAAAGCGTGTATATGTTGGGGATCATACTTTTGGTCCATGGTAGTTAGTCCTTGGGATTTGAACATATGTTTTGGACCATGGCGACTTGTCAGATGTGTTGATCCCTAGTTTTGAGTTCATGGTATTGAAATGTTATGGTTTTGGACCATGGTATTGAGGAAGGCCTAAGACTATAAAAGAGGAAGGAGATCATGTGGCAAATGATCATCTACATTATCATTGAATATCTGATAAAGTGCTAGAGCTGGTATATTGGTAATTGGGGTGTGATGCAGATCTGGATCTGAATGAAGGAGGAACCTTAGCGCGAAAGAAGGATAAGATCTATTCATGGATCATAATCTTTAAGCTTGAATGATAGTATCTTTATATGATTTTGATATGCTAGATGTGGCACTTGCTTGATCTATAAGTCTGATAATCTGGGTTAATTAGTGATTGAATATCTGAAAGTGTGAATTATCCTTTATAGATCTGTATGTAGGTTCAGTGAAGAGAAGGCGCGTATACACGCAGGTTCAGTGAAGTCATAACACGTATATGCAGGTTGTTTCATATGCAGATGCGTATGCATGCATGTTTCAGGATGATAAAGTAGCGTATATGTTTTTAAACTATGATCTTGTTTCTTCTGTTCATTGTTGTTGTGTTCTAGGTTCTGTTTTGGTGTGTGGTTACTGGTACTGTGTTTTGGGTACAGCTGTCATAAATATCTACTTGATTCAGATC
>APFE030696250.1:36567-50729 GCA_000404065.3 Pinus taeda | reverse complement strand
AAGTTGCCCAAATGCCAATCTATGTCACTATTCAGCTGAGTCTATCATCATTCATAGGGTTGTCATTATCATGTCAGTGTCTAATGAGTCATTTTACATCTTGTTCATGCTTCAGTTGTACCTTGGCAACTTCATTTCCCTCTCCTAGGGTTTTGAAGCCAATTTCTTTTGGACGGTCAAATCATCAGCAAAACTTGTATCCAGATGTTCGTACACCTTCCCCTATCCTTAAAGTACCTTATCAAACACTTCACATCCCTTAGATCCGCCAAATTCCTCATTTTTCCACAAACCCTAGTTTCTAGCTACAACCTGGCAATTTTCTAGGTTGGGCCTGTGTTTTTCCCTTTTGGACCCTTTCCCCTCACTCAATCTTTGAGATTCCACTTTCCCCTGCTTCTTAACATCCCTCCCTACTTCCAAAAATTTCCCCAAGAATTTAGAAGCCCCCTATCCCCTTCATTTCGTTCCATTTCGACAAAATTCCTTGTTTCACACATCGGGACAAGTCGCACTCAAATGATGTTCCAGAGCAATAAAAGATGAATTTGGGAAAAATGAGAGAGGTTTTTGTCCACAACATGCCAAAGAAGAAAATCCTCCTTCACTTTTTGCACATGTGTCATGGTTTGAGAGAAATGTCACAGAATATTGTTGCCTTAGTAGAATCAAAGGCACCTTTGAAGTGACCTTGGGACAATCAAGTTTTCTCCTAGCTTGGTTGGCCAAATGATTTTCTTGATGGGTAAAATGATAACTAGACACAAAGAGCTTTCCAATGAGTTATCATGAGCTCAATTTTGGGTTGAGGAAGGCATTTAAAAGTTGACTGCAACAGCGCTCTTCCTTGAGGCAGCCTCATTTGGCACTTTTTGACCAGTCTTGGGATATTTGACTTTTTATAGGGCAAATGAACTTCAAATTGCAAAATTCTAGTTGGGTTGGAAAGTATACTCAAAGACCTTTCGAACGAGCTATCCTGCACCCGATTCTGACATCGGGAAGTTCTCCAAAAGCCTCCTGTAAGAGGTGAGACCCGTTAAGACTGAGGTGAGACCCGTCAAGCAGGTGCGACCCGTTAGGGTACCTCAGCTAGTGTAAATTTTGTATGGGCGCGATCCGTCAGGCAAGTGAGACCTGTTGGGCAGTGAAAGCGACCCATCAATGTACCATCTACATAGAAATTTCCCAATAAGCTACTAAATCACTCCGGATTGCTTCAAGGTTGCAGGTAGGCCTCCCATCATTCAAATACATTGTTTGCCAATGCTTGAAAAGCATGAGAATGTATTTTAAAGTCATCATTTTGAAATAATGAGTCCAATGTATATTTGCTTAAGAAGGTCAAAATGCAAGTAGAGATAGGGTTTTGTTTTTCTGCTCTCAAGGTTATCCCTTTCACATCCTGAGATGGTTCATGAGGAGGGAGGACCATTACAGCAGCATGATGTCCCTGAGGCTAGACATGTCAGTTCTCCTCCATTGGTCACTTATCAGAGAGGCCACAGGGCCTTATTTGCAGCATCTAGGCGAGTATTTTCTCCACATCAGGTGGAAGGGGTCTCGCCTTCTTCATCAATTCAGCGAGTGTTATCTCCACACCAGGTGAAAGGGGCCTCGCCTTCTTCAGTAGCACAGGCAGCACAGAGGGGCAAGCAGCCCATGATCGAGGAGGGCATGACCGGTGATCCTGACATTGATATCATTGATCTTGATACCCGCTCTCCTACCACGGAGCTTCATGAGGTCATTCAGCAAAAGGAGGCTGAGAACCGCTTGTTGCAGCAGAAGTTAGAGATGGCACAATGCACAATCTCATATCTAGAGCAGCGCAACAAGCAGTTGGAGGATGAGCAAGTTATTGATGAGTTGTGGAGGATTCGTAGTGACCACATCTTGAATAGAAGAAGACCCGGTGATCTATTCCCCGCTGAGCGAGAGTCCATGATTTTCCAACTCAATGCTCACTTGGAGAGGATGTTGGCTAAGGCCAACCAAGATAAGAAATTTTTGAGAAACATAAAGAACCATTATTGGGCGAGAATGCACGTGTGCAAAGCAAAAATGAAGATGTTCAAAAGGCGGTTGGCCAAGGCACTAAAACGGAGAAAGAGGCACAATCCCCTCCATATCTTGTCCGAGGCTTCACTCAAGGATCAAGGCACTAAATAGCCTAGCCACAGCACAAATCCCAAGAAATTTTGAGCATTTTGGGTAAATTTTGAATTTTTCAGGCAATTTACAGGTTTTCTCCATTAACGGGTCTCACCCCGGGTGAGACCCTTTGTCCCGGCAACTCCATTTTACAAAAACTCAGAATTTGTAGATTTTTCATGAAAAGTTACACTTGCTCATCCATTACTAAGAAATTTCATCAAGTTTTGGGCCTCAAGAAAGTCAAAAAAACATGCAAAAAATGACTTTCTGCCACTTTTTTGACGCACAGAAAGCAGTCTTGGGAGATTGTAATTTTGGAGGGGCAAATGACCACCAAATTCAGAAATTCTAGTTGGGTTGGAAAGTAGACATCCAGACCTTTCCAACAAGCCCACTTTTGCCTCATTTGGACACCTGGAAGTGCCCCAAAAGTGGTCCCAAAGACAAGCGACCCGTCAGGTAGAGGTATGAGACCTATTGGGCAGTTTTCACAGGAAATTCATCTACAGCTAAGGAATTCGCCCAACTTTGACCAGTTTTGACTTGAGATGGGATTTTTCACCCTCTTTGATGTAATTAATGTATTTTCATGTTGACATGTCACTTATTTACCTTTTCTAGAAGATTCATGCATGAAATAACAACCATTTAATGAATGGATTGGTTTCCTAGTTTATAGAGGCAAGTTGTTTTGACTGCCTAGTTTTTAGTGCTAAGTTTAGAAGTGGTTGAAACAACTCCTAGAAGGATGAGCTCGACCCCTAGAGGCAAGGAAAGGTGTTAGCTTGCCTATATTATGTATTTTCTTAGTCATTTTTAGGTGTTGGAAGGTTGGACTCTTGAGGGAGAAGTTATCATTGTATTACTTCACTGTATCTCTGCAATTTTTGGCTAAGGAAGACCAAGGTTTTGCAGTCCTTTTCGGGATTCTTGTGGTTACATGTATTGATGGTGTGTTTCTTTATGTACCTGTAAGTGTGTTATGTGAATCCTTTCCTTTCTTTTCCTTCTGCACATTAAGCAAACGAAGTGTTAAAGTAAGAATTCATGACTGTCATGCTCTGCTTTTAAGTTTGTTTAATTTCAATGTTTTCTATTGTTTAAGGAGAATTCAAAGTTATTGCTTGCTCTCCTGAACTCCTCACCTGTCATTCCTAATCATCCACCTCAATCAAAGGCATCAATACTGTCTCCTACCTCGCCCCAAAGAAACCCCTACAGAAACTGTGTCCAATCCCCGCACCCAAAATTGCCATCCCCTCAATTTGCCACCAAAAACCCTAAAACCCCAAATCAACCCTTTTGATCAGTCTACTAGCCTAAAATCAGTGTTACCCTATTGGTCATCTCATCCATTGAAGATTTTACCGAGATTTACCGGAGAGAGCCTTCTCCTGCCCCGTAGGGCTAGCTACGAGGCTAAATGGTTTGATGTTGCCTTGAGGTTTGCCTTTTTTCAGACTGAGGTGAAATTTCAAGCGCTAACAGTATACACAAGTAGATGTGATGGGTCCGCTCTTTATCACTGCTAAGCTAGCGATATACCATTATGGTTTCTCAAACCAACCTTCTATTGATTCAGAAGAAGCTTGATTACCAATGAGGAAAAGGGAAATTCAAACTAACTAAAATCTTGTCTATTGTAATAAGAAAAAACTTAAATCACATGCTTAAAAACACCATTCATCTAACTACTACTAAGAGGCTTTGCTTCAAAATAATGCTAAGTTAACATGTGTGTAATCCTACTGTCCTAGGCATGCAATCTAAAATAACCAAACATTCTACTGTTGTGCATGTAAATGAACACAATAACTCTTTTTTCCTTTTTTGTCTTTTTTTGTGAAAATATGAATGATAAATCCTCTTGGTGATGTGGCAAGTGGATTAGGGATGGTGGTGAAAGGTAATATGTCTTGGGAGGCAAGTAGGGGTCTTCTCCTATCTTCCTAGGTGATTTTTCCACAATTCAGCCTCAAAACAGGTCACTACAGGTTGTCCTAATAACCTATAGGACCTAGTCGAGAGTAATACAAGTGATTTGGAAGGTGGTGTAGGGTTTAGGGAAGGTGAATGGTGGGAGAGATGAGGCAAGGGAGTGGCTAGGACTCCTTCAGAGATCAAAACAAAGTTTTTGAGATGGTTGGATTTTCTCAACAAACTTGGAGAAGTGTTCTTATGGAATGATGAATTTGGTGAGGAACTTAGTAGAAAAAGGGATAATCGTGGATGGATGAGGTTAGGATGGAGTTGCGCATCATGAGATCTCTCTGAACTACTGAAACTCCTGCACTTCATCAATCATCAACATTTATCCATAAATCATGTCAAGCAAGAAAGATTTCAATCAACTAAAGAAAATAGAATTTCATTGTCTAGTTGCCTAGTTGATGCATGGAATTACTTGTAGAATGATGTGAAACACTTATGAGATCTAATACAAGTGTGAATATTTCATAAATGAAAATTAAATCCTATTCTTGAAAATTGATAAAAGACTAGCCTAAGTAGCATAAAACCCTAAATTCCATGAGAAATTAGAATTCTGTCTTTTTGGGGCTGCATAGAAGTTCTTCCCTCAAACCATGGTCCCTGAAGGGAGGAGTGAGGCCAAACCTACCGACTATCAACTTTTTTATATTCCTTTATCTTCCTAAGCTACTTCTAAAGTAATGCACAAATGGAAGCAAACTAATCACATCCACAACTACTTGCAATGAAATAATGCTAAAAACAATTCAACCATTAATCTATGAAATCAACTAAGCATACAAATACAAGAAGGGGAACCTTTGCTACTAGGGTTAGGCCCTATCCCAAGAGCTTCATCTCTTTGAGTCAACTCATTGTTGGATCAAGGAAATGCTCATTCTCGTTATCATATTAGAAAATTACATAACAATGTCTTCCACAAGTCTTGAATTCAAAAATGCTTATTGATTTTACAACAAAAATCTAAATCCTAATGAGGCTCTAGGCTTATTTATCTATACAACTGAAGTCTCCAACAGCTTCCTTAAATATAGGGAGGCTTGGCTCCCAGACTCATGATGAAATGGCTCTTTAACTGTTACTGGCTTGGCTACCTTTTGATCTTCATGTCTCAGTTGCTTGCAACTTCGAGCTAGTGTGATTTGATGGAGGAATATTCGAATGAGTGAGGATTAAATTAGGAGGGTCTATCTCCTACAATATATCCTCCTTGTCTCATTCAAGTTTTTTCCCTTAATTAGCCAAAATTACCAGGATTTGCTCTCAAAAACCTGTAATCAATGCACATTAGTCCGCTAGACATAACATCTCACTTTTCCTCATCTCATTAAGCAAAATATAATCAAAATATGTAAGGAATTATGAGAAGAGTTGATTTAAATAAGCTTGGAGGTGTATCAATGTCCATAAAGTTACCCAATGAGGAGGCTCATCAAACACCACCCTATATTTAACCATGCTCTCACATAATAGTTCATTCATAAACCCATAACCCTAAAGGCACTAATGTTATTTCCTGCCACCCAAAAATCTATATATTCATCATCCCTTTACCTTATTTAATTTACCTATAATTTAAGATGTAATCCCCCAAATCAATAAATCTATATCCGAGGGGTAGTTCAATTAGTGTTGAACATAATAATGAAGTGTTATCTACTAAGATATTTGAGGTTCAAATCCCCCTGATTTATTCATATATGTGGAAGGGAGATAACTAGGCAGTTAGAGGTTATATTGGTACCACTCATAATAAATTCCATGTCATGAAAGTATGAAACCAACACCTAGAAGTAGTGGTAGTGGTCCTAATGACCTTCTATCACACAAGTACAAAATTCACCTAATTTCCAATTCATATAGTCATTAAAAAATAATATTATTATATAGGTAGTGGTAGCATTCCCTTATATATGAGTAGGAAAACTCACCCTATTCCTCTTATCATTAAAAAATAGAATTATTATATGAATCCACTAGTGGCATATGCATCCTACTTGGAATGTTCTTTTTTTCCACTGATACATAATAAAACAATGAATTTAGGGTGATATGGTTCTAAGTTACTACAACATGTGGGTTAATCCAAATTTCTAAACGTTGACAAAGATAAGCTACTTGCATTAAGTCAGGTCAGTGTATTAGTGTTTTGCAATGGTGAGTCACCATTGCATATGTTCTCACTTAGTTTTAGTCATCCAAGCTTGGATAATATGATATGAAGTGTATGTAACAGATAGGTGAATTCTTTCCAATGTTCATCAATGTGTGGAAGGATCTTCTCTTTCAACATTTATAATAATATTTTATGGTGGTGTTGTTTAACTATTTTATTACTTTTACAGCTTTTGTTCAGAATCTACCAAAACATTTTTTAGTCAGATTTTGAATTATTCTCTTTCATCATTTACAATCATAGTTTATGGTGGTGTTGTTTAGCTATTTTATTATTTTTAGAGTTTTTGTTCAGAATCTAACAAAACAATTTTTAGTCATATTTTGAATTTTTGATGTTTAGAATACATTTTTAAATGCTTAAATGGAATTACCTCCATAAAAAACCATGAGGCACTCCGATTGTGGAGAGTTACAACTAAAACTTGTGATTTCAACCAATCTTGGCCAAATTTTGGGCAAATTTGACTGGAAAATATACCCCAAAAACTCCAAAGTGTAGAACAAATAGACTACGACATATTTGTTGAAAATGTAACAAGAAAAATCCTTATTTAATTTCCCCTTTAATTAAATTAGGAATAAAATTGCAATTCCACATCATAATATGACTTGTACAAGTTAACTAAGTTAATTTGACTTATTTGGCTCAGTTATTTCAAGTTGAGGGTCTAACTAGAGTCATGTAGAGTGTCTCCTACTTTATAGGATCCTTGGTTGAGTTTATTTTGAGCTATAATTAATTAATCCAGTTTAATTGAGTTAAAGTAAGTTAAACTAGTTCCAACTAATGGAGGAACTAGTAGGAGGTCACACAGTTAGGTGTCGCTTCATGTGTTCAACCAATTAACTTGTGATTCACTCATAAATAAGTCATGCATGTCAAATTTGAGAGTTACTGATCTAGATCTCTTCAACTACCGAAATTAACCAAAGAGTATAAAACAACTACATGTGCATACTATAAATAAGATGAATCATAAAGGCAACCATCAAATCGAGAACACATAACACATTGATAAACGAGTTCACCTAGTTTGGGTTATGTCTCCAGGGCTACTGTCAAGAGAGTGGAGGTCACTTCATTTAATGTTGCAAATGATGATGATGTACATGACATGTTCTTTGTCATTACAAGGACAAATACCCTCAACCTAAGTGGCCTGTCTCTCCACGAGATGTTCTCCCTACATAAACTCTCACTCAAATGGGCTTTCCTTTAGCATGAAAAGCTAATGAAATACCACATAATGTGGCAAAAAGCATTCCTAAACATAATGTTAATAAGGGATATCAACAATACAAACATCATCTCAACAAATCAGAAGAAAAAAACATGACATAACCGCATCATATATCTCCACTTCCGAAGATGGCCAAAAAATGCAAAGCTTATCTGTTGAAATGGACTGCAACACTAAATTCCTGGCAATGAGTGGTGTAAAATCGACTGTAAACTTTTCAACACCATCAATTTTTGGACCCTCAGGAATCTTGAAGATTCCCCCAAAAATTCCTTCCTTAAGATGGTTAGAAAATCCATTGCTCGGATAAAGATTCCGAGCACACCCCTGTGCTCCTTGTGAAATTCTATGAAAAATGACTATAAAGTCGACATCATTCTCACATTGGAAAAAATCAACTTCCAAGGGAATTTAAAGATTCCACAAGTTTCTCCAAAGATTGTTAGCATCTGGACACATTCCGACCGCTCAAATGGAGATTCTGACTACATGATTGGACTCCTAGAGAGAAAACGTGCTAAAATGACTATAAGCATGTCAAGATCTAGCACTTACATCTCTGCACCCCAAAGGGAATTTTTCTGGCATCTTAATATTCTCTTTCATGGTTCCACTGCATCTCTTGGGCAAGGTTCCACCCTGGTCATGGTTCCATTTAGCTCAGGGTTCCGTGCCTCCAAGTTTCGTTGGTCGGAACTTCACTACTCTCTCTCTCTATGCTCTGATGCTGCTCCCCCATGCATATGAGAAATGGCAAGTTAAATAGAATTCACTGGTGGAATTTACAAATCCTCCACCCATGGCTTATTGGTTAGACGGAGCAATTGAAGTGGGGAGGTTGGGGTTTCCCACCTAGCTGACCCCCCACTTTAGCATTTTATTGTAACATAATGTATTGTGGACGTGTTTTGTTAACTGTCAAAACCTTCAGTTATCGGTTGGCATGTGACATACTCTGTTCTTGGATATATATAACTCCATTTTGTTTGATGGTTGTGAGACTTCTGGTGGGGGCTAGCCACGTGGGCTGCGCGGGTTCGAGCCCCACTGATCTTAGCTTATAGTTTATGTGTGGGGTATGTTTTATGGGAAAGGTTTGCACCATGTGGCCTCGACCCAACCCATTGTTAATGCAATGTCATATGCAGAGCACACGTTGAAGATTTGGAGGTGGCACCATCAATCCCTATCACAAAAAATAATGAACAGTGAACAAAAATAAAGGAACAACGAACAATGGACATAGAGCAAGGAACAACGAGCAATGAGCAAAGAAGGAACAATGAATAGAGAGAGGAATAATGAATAAAGAAAAATGAGTAAACAACTAAAAAAGAGGAACAACGAACAAAGAGAAAATAATGAACAACGAGCAAAGAAGGAACAATGGATAGAGAGTTAGGGTGCCTACTGGAATAACGAACAACCAGAGGGAAGGGAACATCGAACAACCTAAGGGTACAGTTGGAGGGAACAATGAGCAGGTGGAGGGACCACAACGAGAACACGCAGTGGGACCATAGAGTGAGGCCAGTGACCAACTAGCTCAATTCCAATAAATACAGGTGTTTTAGACCCACATTTCTCTGTTCAAAATTATTTTGTTTTTGTGCATTACTGGGGTTTCAAGTCGGAAAACAAAAATAATAGCTTTTTCAAACCATGGTCCCTTAAATCTTTTGTTAAACATATGTAACCAACTAGTGAAGTGTGAAGCTAACCAAATATGGGAGTAGTTGGGCCTAGTGCAGAAAACACATGTTTTGATTGAAACTAAATATCTAGGGAACATAGATTTAAGAAGAAACACTCCAAACAGGTGGGAGGCAATAGGTGTGTATCAAACAAAAATATTGATTTGAATGCTAAGGAGTTTTTTGGAGGAAGACAGATGCACATTTTGAAATCCCAATCTCCAAATCTAAGAGGAGATAAGGAGCCATACTACAATGCTATTGTAGGGAGTATAAGTGGGAACTAGAATCCCTTTCTCCCAGAGTTCTCTCAAGTTAATTCATTTGGCATAAATAAGAGAGTGATATTTGTGAATGAAAAACAATACAAGGGGATTTTATGATGCAGGTGGGAAAAAAACCAAGACAGTCACAAAGAAGAAAACTCACTTGGATCTTACCAAAAACAACAAAAAATAGTACAAATTTCACAGCCAAAATGAATTTGGTATTAGAAGAGAAGACATACCAAGATGGGGATATTAGAAAGCATAAAGAGGTCTTATCAAAACACAAGGAACCCAGGACAAAGAAAAATGAAAGTGAAGATACTTCAAAAAACAAAGAAGAGAGTAGTAAGGACACATACAACCCCACAACCACTACATTGTTGTGGTCGTTGGAGCTATATGTAAGTGAACTCATGAGCATAAAAAAAAAAAAAATTGAGTATATTGAGCTAAAGGGGCAACATGAAGTTGTCAAATTAAAATAAATTTTGGAAGTCAATCAGAAACTTGAAAGGAAAAGCAAGGTTCTCAAAGAGTTGGTAATAAGCCTACAAAACAATTTGGAAAGAGGGAAACAAGAATCAGAGAAAACGAAGGCAGTAGAAGGAAAATACATAGAGACAGGGAAAAACAACAGAGCAAATCAGATGGAATATATTCAATCTACAATTTCAACCATGGAAATGAGAGCAATCAAATGAAAGAAACAAATAGAAGAAGTGAAATCTTGGGCTCAAGTAGTAAAGGAACCATTGGTTGAGAAAAAAGAAACTATGAAGAGAAAAATCAAGAAGAAAATAAGAGAAAAAAAAGGCAAGAAAGACAAAGCCACAAATGTCATCATCAAAGGCCTGAAATATTTTGGAGAAAAATAAAGAACAAATATCTTGGGAAGGGATTTTCTCAAGGACAAGTTGATCTGGATAGGTTATATTCATCAAGCAAATATGATTGGTAGGAAGATAGAAAATGGAAGGGATATGCATGATAGAGTTTCACTATAAAGTATTGAAGACAAGATGGATATCCTAAAGAATAGAGGGCTACTTATAGGCACTCATATTTACCTAGAAGATGACTTGACATTTGAACAACAAGACAAGTGAAAGAAATAATGGGAGAAAGTGAAATCAGAAAGAGATGAAGGAAAATGGGTGTGGCTGAAAAATGGGAAAGCCTAGGTCAACGAGCACTTAAAAAATAAAAAATAAGGATTTAGGGGCCCCCCTAGGAGCATCTAAACATGGTGAGTTGGAATTGTAGAGGTTATCCATGAAGGAGAGGATTGGGATTGGGGCCATAGCAGAAGGGAAAGACATCATTATACTTACAAAAACTCATGAACATGATGGTTGCAAGGTTCCAAAATTTGAAGGATACACTAAAATTTTAGTGTGGAATGAAGAGAATAGTATGAGGAAAGGGCATGGAGTGATCACCGTTCTAATAAGAGAAATATGGAGAGGAATAGGGAAAGTGAAAAAACAAGATCCAAATAAGAAATTCATATGACTAAATATAATAGACAACAATGTAACATTTAAGTTGGATGCATGTTACTTTGCCCCAAAAAACTCAAAGTTCTACAAGAAAAGAAAAATTAGATAAAGAAGATCCTTATGCAGATTTAAAAAGAGATATTGATGCTTTAAGGAGTTTAAGAAATATAGTTCTAATCAACGAATTTAATTCTAGGACAAAAAATAATCAGTTTATTCAGTTGGGAAGCCATGGGAATTTGGACAACAATCCTCTTTGGTCAGAGGAGAATGAAGAGAACACGTGGAAAAGGATCTCTCAAGATGGGAATGGGAATGTGTCACACTTCGGTGCTGAGTTGTTAGGCTTATGTCGCCTCTATGACATGGTAATTTTCAATGGAATGGAATTTTTTCCAACATATGGTGGCATCACATGTAAAAAATACAATGTTCAAAGTGTGGTTGACTATGTAATATGCTCTCAAAGCTCTATTTGCAATTTGTTAGAGTTCAATATTGAGGACTATCCTATTGAGATGAATGCTAACCATATGGCTCTATGTATTAAGTTGGCCATACACACAAGTGAGATACAAGAAGGGCAGACCCGACAAGGCCATAAGAAAGTGCATGGAAATGGAAGAATCCTCATAAATAAAGAAAACCAAGAGCTCTTTGTTGTTGCTCTAGAAAAAAACCTTGAGTGTGAAAAAAAAACACAAAAACAAGGAAGACAATGCATAAATAGAATGTATTGGCAGCAATATACTGATCCCTCTAATCCACAAAGCCTTAAAGGTATGCAAAAGATCTCAGCCTAAGAAGAGGATCTTAAACACTTTTCCAACTAATCCTTGGTATGATGAAGAGTGAAAGGCTGCTAAAAGATCCCTTAAGGAGAAGAAGGTAGACAATGAACGTAGGAAAGAGTATAAAAATATGATAGAAACTAAAAAAAAAATTATGTGATTTCAAGGAGAAATTCATTAATATCTTTGGGAAAGAACAACCCCAAGGGATTCTAGCAGGAACTGCAACAAAAGAGAAATAAAATAGAGAATAATATCTTAGATAGTCATTGGTTGGAATATGCAAAGCTCCTCTATGATAGAAAATAGGAGAAAAGTAGGTCCCCACCACACCCTCCCCCCCCATAATCAACTCTACAACTGTGTTATTTTCAGAGGAGGATGTCAAGGATGGTACAAAAAATCTATCAAGTGGTAAAGCCCAAGACATTGATGAGTTACAAGCATAGTTTTTAAAATGGGGTGTTGAGATCTTGGCCCCAATCATCAAAAGGATCTTCAACAACATCACACGAGACAATTTTGCAGTCGAATGGACAATAAGTGTTATTATCTGTCTTTACAAAAGTGGAGATATCAATAATCCATCTAATTATCACACTATTATGGTCAATCCTCTTCTTGGAAAAAACTTTGGGAGCATGATGGAATGAAGAATCAACAATTAGGCAAAAGAAAAAGGGAAAAGAGCAAAAGGGTAGGCTGGGCTTAAGCCACGACACTCCAAAATTGATCATTGCAACACTCTTAGGCACTTCATTGAAAAAGTATGGGACACTCAGGGTGGGGAAGCCTTTTATTGCTTTGTCGATTTCAAAACATATTTTGACACTGTCCCCAGGGACAAGCTCTGGAGAAGAATGGAAGAGCTTGGAATCCCAAATGAATATAGAGATGTTGTCTATAAACTGTATGAGAAAGTTAGTGCTAAAACCAGAACTAAAGAGGGCTTCTCGAAATGCTTTGGTAGTGACATTGAGGTCAAGCAAGGGTGCCCCCCTTCCCCCACTCTATTTGGTTTATATATTGATAAGCTAGAAGAATGGCTAAACACCACTGGCAGAGAGGGTATTCAACTAGCAGACTATGTGGTGAAGCTACTTTTGTATGTTGATGATCTTATCCTAATTTAAAAGTATTCTCATGGTTTGAGAGAACATTTAGATGCCTTATAGCTCTTCCGTCAAGAGTTTGGGATGCAAGTAAACACCAGCAAAACCAAATTCATGATCTTCTCTTTGAAACGGAAAAAGAAGGTTAACTCTATATTTGAGGAAAAACCCTTGGAGATAGTGGAAGTCTTACAAGTACCTAGGAATTGTTTTTCACAATAGGCTTAGTCGGGAGACATGCATAACTAAAAGGATCCAAGGGGTTTGGAGAGCTTCTTACCTTCTTCAAAATAGATGCAGGAAAGAAGAATTATGGGACTAGAAAACCAAGAAATCTCTTTTTGGAGGTGCGGTTACCCTGATTGTCCTCTATGGATGTGAATTTTGGGGGAGAAACATGTCAAATCACAAGTGGAGACAACTGGAAAGAATTAAAAAATACTTAATAATTAGTAAAATCAAATTCAAGTCAATGGTCCCATATGAGATCCTACTAGCTAAGGCTGGTATGTTTCTAATGGAGGCTTCAACAATCATTTGTTTGTTAAGTTATTTAAAAAAGGTGGAAAACATGGATGCACATCATTGGCCCAAGATGATTGCTGCAAAGGAACTAAAGTGTAGGAAGAAAACTTGGATGAATAAAAATGACAAGTGGATGAGAAAATAGGGAATTAACTGGCAAGATTGTTCTAATTCTAAAGAGGAAATAAAAAATTGGGTGCTTGAAAAATTCAGGTTTGCCATTTGGGAAAAAAAAAAACGTTATATGTCAAAAATTTCAACCCATCACAATCACATGATTAAAAGAATTATTTCAGTGCTAGAATCAAGGGAAAGGCTAATATTTTAATATCCCAATTGAGGATTGGATCTCACCATCTTAGGTGCAAAATAGGTAGGTGGATAACCCCCAAGGAAGAGTGGGAAGAATAATTTGTATCATTTGTGAGACATGAGAGGTTGAAACCGAATGACATTTCATCATGGAATGTCCAGATCATGAGGACATTTGTAATTAGTTTGAAAGTGGTCTAACCGTTGACCATTTGAGCAAACTATTTGAGGAAGGAAGGCTTCACCAAACAACAATTTTTTTTTATCAAGATTTACGGAAAAATGGTTGTTTTAGAGGGAAACTTGAGATTGTAATATCTTGTTTGGTGCAGAATTTAGGTCCCTCAGACCATTGGGTCTCATGGACGACATTAAAATTTATCATATCATAT
>APFE030696249.1:39382-61125 GCA_000404065.3 Pinus taeda | reverse complement strand
TTGTTCTTTTTGAAAATGAAATTCACAACTTTAAATGAACAAGTTATATTGAAATTTTGCAAAGAGGCAACACAAAGGTAGGTCGCTCACGAGGGTATATTTTGCGACTGGTCCGACTCCTAAGAAGACTGACAAAACCAGAGATATCTAAGGCTTTGCGACTTCTAAACCCAAAGTCACTACAGGACCAATATAAAAACCAAACCCTAAGGCTAAAATATCAAGGAATTTCACTAAAACTTTTGACACTAATGGAAAAGTATAGGTGAAGATTTTTGACAGTCAACCAGTGGATCTGGGCAGTAAAGACTAAGAAAAACAAAATTCAAAAGGAAAAACTGATAAAAAAGGGAAATTTTCTTAGTTTTAACAGGGTACGCAGGCAGCCTGTTTAACCAGGTGCGTGCACGCTCTGTGTACGCAGATACAGTGCGCACAAGTACGCACTGTGTCCAACTCACAGGATGTGTACTTCTGTAAAACAAAGAAAAACTAAGTTTTAATTTAACCCTAAGCTAAGCCACCCAAAAACACAGTCAAGCAACCAAAAAGCAAAAGAAAAAAGACTCTTTTCAGATCAAAGTAACAATCAAAGGAAAAATCAAACCCATCAGTCGTCTCCCCAGTGGAGTCGCCAATTTGTCATGCGGAAAGAGTTATGTTTGCGGACAAATCTAACCTCCCTAGGAGTCTAAGACTCTCTAGTGACAAACAAACCAAACAAGAGTAATCCTTCTCTAAATACACGTTATTCTATGAGAGATCAAGTGTTTTTCGATCTTACCTTAGGTCCAACGCTTGTTGTAGCAGTCCAGCCTTGCTGATCCAGATGAGCTCCTCCTTCACTTTTAAGACCTGCATACACTAACAAAGCAAACGATTACATAACACCTGAATATTCATCATAAAACAAAGCATATTCATCACATAGACCAAGGAGTACATGGAATAATTCATTAACAACAAATCATTGAGAAGAATGGACTTATTTGTATTAAGGAAACAAAAAAGGAACCATTACAACCTGAGCCTTGGTGTTGTGCAAGCTCCTCCCAGGGTCCAGTAAGAGATTTCCTCTACTTTGACAAGCTCACCCACTCCCACTATGGCAACAAGGAAGGATAGTGATCTCTCCTCACAAGTCAACAATGGAAGTCCTAATTCCAGCAGCATTTACCCTTTGGAATGTTCAGCTTTCAACCTCCCCTCCTCTGGCCCAAGGCCTGTATTTATAGTGTTCTAGAGGAAGTTATTCAGTTCCAACATCAATGGGATACTCCCTCTTTTGGATGGGGTAGCTCCTCTCTTGATGGGATAAGTTCCTCTATCATAGGGATGCATGAACCATCTGGAGGCGCTCAATACACGTCAAACACTCTTCTAGAAGGCTCTAGAAGTGACCACAAGTAACTTTTTATAGATGAAACTCGCGCCTTTTGACCTTTACAGGGGTACGCACCCAACCTTTAGCTTACAGAGCGTATAAATACACAGGTACAGTGTGTTAGGAGTGCGTACACGAAGGCAAGGTAGAGAGAACCTGCGTACCCAGAGATAAACATGTTTTAAAATGACTTTCTCTCTTTTTGAAGTTTGACATGAAGAGCAAAGGTTTGAGGCTTGACAAGGAGGACAAAATGGCTATTTAACTGCAGATAGCCATGGTGACAAATTTCAGTGTAACAATAGTTATTATGGAATGGATTCAATTTTCTATATTCAAATGATCTTGAGTTTATCTCTCAATGCCAATTTACTGGCATCACTTCTACTCTAAAATAGATCCATGATAGCTTTCCACATTGCAAAATGAGTCTCTTTTCTATGCAAGTTCAAAACTACATAATCTCTAACGCCCTCCTGACTAGTCCTCATGGCCTTTGTTGTGTTTTTATTCCACTAAGAAAGTGCTTGTGCATATGATTCTACTGGTTTCAAAATACTTGTTTGTGTATATTCCCATATGCCATTTTCATCCAAGATAGTTTCCATCTATCTTTCCAAGCACAAATATTTGACACGCCCTCTAATGCATACTCCAACATCAATCTGTTGAAAGAATTTTTTCCTACAGTAAAAATAATATGCACCAAAAACTTTGTAAATCGAAATTTCTCTGAAATAAGACCTAGAACAAGGTTTCTATGTAGTCTTCCAATGCTCTAATACTATGTAGAAATTTCAATAAATTTGCTATTGCCAAAGAAATAGAACTGAAATCAAGAGAGAAAAATTTCTTCTACTGTTCTACGGAAACGAAAGCAAAGAAACCACAAGGAACACAATGATTTTACAGGGGAACCAAACTGGGAAAAACCCCCCCACTATTTTGGATTAATTTAGATGAGAATATGGCTTAATTACAATGTCTTGCTTCAATACTGAAGCATACCCTGCACTGTAATTTTGATCTCCTGCTCGCTGACCTTCTTTGACAAACACTTAGCCAAAATAGGCCACACTTATCCGCCTATTTCATTGCAAAATCATTGTGGAAATTAGCCCCTAAAAAATAGGAGAATTCACTATTTCCATGCACAAATCCTAAAGGAATTGACCACCTTCTTAATGCAAAAGCACTATAGACTCAACTAGTATATTATTGATAATTACAATGTGTCTTTTCCTCCACTCCAAATAGGAAATTTGAATTCCATATATGACTGGCTTTATTTTTTGGTAAGTTAATTAGTGAACTGAGAGATAAAAGACTGAACAATTGTTATAACTAGTTAATTGAAATCATACTGACTCCACTAAAGATAAGAGCTTAGTTAAATGAGTTTAACTAACAATAAATCCCCTAGATTTCTAAATTTTATCAATAAACCCATGCACAACTCTACTTCTAACCTATAAATCAAATTTACTAACTTAACTAGGAGACAAATCCATGCCACTCTAGCTAACTACAATCCAATTCATCATGTTGATATGGAAAATCAAATTTCCCCATTTGAATAAGGCACAAGTCAAATGAAACATTTTCATGCCCCCATGTGATGTGCACATGGTACTCAACCTCATGCCATGTCATCCTTGCAAGGGTCCACATCATCTCACAGTATTGTACAATTCCTGCATGGCATTCCTATGTGGAATATTGAACATAATTGCACATGGTCCCCACCACACCCCCTTCCTTGCCTTGTAAGCCATTAATTTTTCCTTTATAATAAAATCTCAGTCTCAGTCTAAATCCTTAGTACATTATAAGGCCCATTATGAAAAACCCGTGATGAGATGGAAATCCCTCCTCATCAATAAAAGGGAGGATTTCCCATTTCATAACTTTCTCCTAAATATGTTCCCTTACTACACACTTCTAACCTCAGGAAGATCCTGAGATAAAGAAGCCCCATCTCAAGTGTTGTCTGTATTTATTGTCTTGAACATTAATCTTGACCTTACCTCCCTACCACTTTATGGAAGTGCCTCATATGACATTAGCCTGAGGCAATATTAGACTCACATCATCTTATCCATGTGGCATCCTCCAAAAGCTCCAAATATCATATATTTTTTCTTACTTTCTCCACCAGAAGAGCATCGGCACATACCACATGGCAGTCCTGCTAGATGTGACATCATCATTAATCCATGTCTTATTTTCATGTGGTTTAGGGCCCACCAATTTTTTTTCCCTTGTATAAAACATGAATTTTACATTAAATAATATTTTTAGAATTTCCTAGGTCTTGGGCCTCCATCCTTTATAACTCCCCAAAGCCTCAAGATAGACTCCCCCATCCCCTCACCTGATGGGATATTTCCCCATCTCAGCTCCCCCCATTTTTCCTTGAAAATTAGTTAATTTGTACCACATCCCTCTGCATATATGTGTAAGAGTGTATGTGATAGTAGGTATCATGAAACTTGGTTTCCCATGCTACCCCTACTTGGCTTTCATTACATAAAAATATATGGTGGGGATGCCAGGACAATTAGTTACTAGTACTAGTCTCTCCTAAGCTTATATATATATATATATATATATATATATATATATATATATATATATATATATATATATTCACCTTTGTTATTGCCTCCTAATATTTCTATACACACACACATATATATTTATATTTATATGAACATAAGGACAAGGATGTCCTCTACTCCCAACTATGACATCCTATCTCCCCTAAGATTGAATAGCTAAGCCAGGAGGCCTTGTCCTTATCTTACAATGGTATCATTACCTCCCTTGAGCTTATATGGAATATAATCCATCATATCCACTCTATCCATTATAGGCACACAACTATACATAGGTATAAATATGATTAAAGGAAAAGAATGATTCCTACAAGAAAATCATGCAACACAGGACCCACTCTTACCATTCATTTTAATTCAAAATATTAACCAAACAATAAATATTCACCTAGCTATTATACACAGGGAGTCAAATAAAATTATAGCTCGAAAATAAACACAAAAAGTAATAAGTCTTCTTTAATCACATAAGAACTACATTGTTCCTCAGAATTATACATGAAAACCATTCCTTATACTAGAATAACCATTTAAATAACACATCAAGCACTTATATAAAATTCACATGCATAGTAACTCGATTAAGCACCTATCTTATAAAGTAAAATATGGAAACTAAGATTGGGACTTGAACTCTCCGCCCAACCTTTTAATGGCTTCCACTACAATTATTTCTTGTAGCCAATCACCCCACAACCAAATTCAAAGCTTGAGGAGGGATGATTTTAGGGAATCAACCAATGTTTCTAGCTAAAATAGGGAGTCTAGAGACTATGCCATCATTACTGAGAAATATTTTAGGGAATCTAGAGGTTTATCTAACTCAACCCTTCACTCAGTAAAGAGAACCTAGAGGATATGCCGCCTCCACCACTCAATCAATATAGGAAATCTAGATGTTACACCACCTCCACCCTCAACAATGTAAGAAATCTATAGGATATACTACCTCCACCCTTGTTATACATCATTCTATCACCATTTGGCAAATGACAACAAACTCATATCTATCACTACCTAATGAACTCTTGCAAGCAATCCCCTACAATGTTGGAAGAAAAATAATTATGAAAATAATAAGAATATTATATTGAATTGCTTAAGAACCTAATTTCAAGCATTGTCACACTTTTCCTAGACGTTACCTAAGAAAACAAATTTCTGATCATTATATCATATGTAATCCTATGCTTTGTATTCCATTGAAAAGTGTGACAACTTTTAAACGTAGGTAAAAATAAAAAGAAATTTCTAGAAGCTTTGTTGGGGAATATTATACCATTAAGAAGTACATGAGAAACTACCTACTTAGGCCTCTTCTATAGGATAAAATGCACAGTGCATGGAGAATGAAGATACCCTCAAAGGTCTTCCGAGGACCTTCGGCAGACTATAAGGTTATCTGCAACTGTCACAAAGTTACATGCATGTTCATAAACAATAACTAACTATCAAAGTATGAGAAGGAGATTACCTCAAGCCTCCATGTAGATTTGTTGGAGAGCGCAATGCAACCACGTGGAAGTCCCCTGAGCCGGCTCCAAATCAAGTCCTGCACATAGAAGAGACAAGCATAAGCACATCATACAACTCTGATAAATAATACATGGATACATAAAAGAACATCTAGTTACAATAACTAAGCTACTCATGCTACAAGTTATTGGACAAACAACTGAATGAATGATAGTACCAACATCACATAGTAGACAACGCAATTTCACTTCAATATTAATATTGGAAGAGTGATTACAACCATCTGTTGTTTCAGCTTCCTTTACCCCTCCATCTTCTCTCTCTCTCTCTCCCTTCCTGCCATCTTCTTATGATATAAGACAATGATCAATAGTCAAATATGCTATCCTTTCAAATGCTCTGACCCCTGTCACCATAGCCCTAACTTTACTTATGTAGCAATTCAGTTAGGGTTGACAAGCTCCTCCTTGAGTTCCCTAGGGTAAAAGTAATGAACTTGCCATGCTTTTCAGCTCTTTCCCATTTGCCTCCTTCTTTCGGATTATAAATCCTCCAAATAGGTCGATTTTGGATGTTTCCTTGCTTTTCATTATTTTTTTTAGGTATAAATATCTAGATATTTACGAGTCAATTTGTTCCTTTGACCCTTAGAACTTCACCAAGTTTCACTAATGTTCTCCCCTTACTAGCAACTTGAGTTAGTAGGGTCACTAATGCACCCTTAGGCTTGCAAACAAGCTTTATAAAGTAGGTTGTTAGTGTAAACTAGTGTTACTGTGGAATTGAGGCTTGTGATTGTGGTCTTTGCTTCAGCTATCATGTCTTTCCCCTCTAAGTTGATGAGGAGGTCAATTTGTTGTATAACAGTTGCCCCCTAAAGTATGAGATTAGAGGTTGCGATGATGGCCAAAATACTTTACTTTAACTGTAATTTTCCTTCAAAAAGAGAGAGAGGGTTGAAGCTTCGGTGGCAAGGGAAACATGATATAACACATATATATAAAAATACTAAAATCATGTCCTGGGTCGGGCATTCCCATGCTTAGTAGCTATGTCAGAGTGATTTTTCTCCAAAGATATATGACGATACTAGCCACCCATAAGCACAATGTGGATCTGGTGTCATAATAGAATCATCCTGATAAGTTGTCTCCAAAAAAACAGTTTCCACAACTTGGAGAGGAAACAAGGATGAATGCTCCAAGCCTCTAACGAAGGTCTTGATTTCTGCTTCACCGAATAGCATAGATCAATACATGTGAATATATGCGTTGATGATGAACATGCATGAAATCATCTAATTACCAGTCAATAATGGAGACCGTTAACAGATGCAAGGAAGGCCATCGATAATGGTGATGGTCTCCAAGATGCAAAATACAATCTAACAAGTGTGAAAGATGTCTTTGTCTTTGAACACCTGTAGAATCGCTTGACCAAGAATCAACAATGAGAACCCCTGATCAAACTCAAGGTAACTTGCCACTAGTCTCTACAAGTACCAAGGCATTGAATGTGTTTCTGGGTTATCTTCCTAGATAGAGTGTTGAAGTCGATAGGAAGAAACCCGTCGAAAGGTAGGAAATAATGTGTCCTACATCAATCGACACGAAATGGGACAAGAATGATCTTGTTTTTTGATGATTCCTTTGAGCATTTGGGTCTAAACAATGGAGGGCATGACGAAAGGATATGCTTGATGGGTTGATAGAGGAAACAAAAGGTTAACCCTTGAAAAATAGGAGGCACGAAAATGGTTTTAACCAGACAACACTAGACTCATGAACACCAAAGAGTGTTAGATACAGAGATGCAAGAACATCATGATATATAGACTAAACTCATAGGATGGTAAGATTCATATTGAGAGGCCATCACAAGGAAGGTTTATCTGAGGGAATTCCATGTTCAAGGGAATGACTGCTGCCAAACCACTCTTTATAATACGAAATACAATCGTACTATTCACTTTCCCCGTCTGATTAGTTTAATGAGTCTAGATCGGTAAACTCATCGATCTTTTCATATTTAAAGAGTTTGAAAAGGACCACAAAAAGAGATATGATCTGCCCTATCTGATTAGTTTAGTGAGTCTAGACAGGCAAACTCATCGATCTTCTCATATTTAAAGAGTCTAAAAAGGACTACAAAAAGAGTGACTATCTGCCCTCTCTGATTAGTTTAGTGAGTCGAGACAGGAAAACTAATCGATCTTTTCATATTTAAGGAGTCTAAAAAGGACCGCAAAAAGAGCGACTCTCTATATTGTCTGTGTAATTAAAAGAATCCAAAGTAGACAACTTAGTTTCCTTTTGATATTTAGGGAGTCTGAAAAGATCGTAAAGAGAAACTCCATGGTAGTCCCTTTGTCATAGTTGTTAACCGTGTACGGCAAAAGGTTAATGGCATACCTGGCTCTGTTACTTTTCTATTAGTTAATCTATTGAATCCGAATAAAGAGAAACCTATGTTTAATAGATGTCATCCTCATTTTGTTATGAGTATGAAGAGATGGACTAAACTTGTTTTTCATCGTGAATTTTTTATGAGTCACACGATGACAAACTCAATGCCTTCATCAAATTTTAATGAGTCAAATGAAGAAAACTCAAGGTATCTTTTTCAGTTTAGTGAGTGAGGAAAAAGAGGTAAAAGAACTGCATATTCCTCCTTTGTAGATTTAACAAGCCCGAAGAAGAGGAAAACTCGGGGATTTTTCAATTTTAAGAGCGAGAAATGGTCCCAAAAAGAAAGTGTTATTGTTGTTGCCGTATATTTTTAATGATCCCAGTGACAAAAACTTGGGATTTTTCAGTTTAACAGGTCAGAAACGTACCTAAAAGAATGCTCGGGTCATCTTTATAAATGTTTAATGAGCCTAAAGACAAAACTCATAACTTTTTGAGTTTAATGAGTGAGAAAAAAATGCCTAAAAAGAATGCTCCATTGGTTTTCTTCAGTCTAATGAGCTAGAAAAAGATCGAAAAAGAGTTTCTTAGACCATTGTCGTATATGTTTAACAAGCCCAACCATGAAAAACTTGAAGATGTTTCATTTTTTGAGAGCAAGAAAATATCCCATAAAAGAAAAATGCTCTTTTGAGAATTGCGTGCAGCTTTTACTGTTTTTCATTCCTGAAGCTACTTTCATCAAAAAGTGGTAAAAAGTATAAAAGGGGCAACAATTCCTAGAATATGTGTTCATGCATGATAAAAAATCATGGAGAATGGACTACTTCCTCTTTAATGATTTCAAAAAATCATGTCTCCAAAAAAAAAATATAAGGAAATGTCTTGAGCTTTCACATTCATTATTTTCACTATTTTGCGATTTGTGAGAGCATTTTGGAGATAAGGAGGAGAAAATTTTCCATGGACCATTGCAGGAGATCCAGGCGACCATTTGATGTGCCATCAGTCCCACGTAAAGGCTAAAACCTTGCTCTATGCATTGCTTAACCTTTCTTGACAGTTTCAGGGGTGGAATTTTGCAGATCTAAGGTGCCCTAAAGCCCTGTTTGCACACTAACGCCCTCCAGATGACCTGTAGGGAGCATTAAATGATCTGTACGAGCCCCCGGAGGGCATTAATCCTTCCTATGTATCACTGGGGAGGGCATTATAGCTAAAGGACGCAATTAGAAATCTCATGCAAGGATTCCTGAAGTTATTTTGACCCATTTTGACTATTTTTAGGGTTATTTTATGCAGGGTTTAGGCCATAATGACTCAACTATGGAGAGAATAGGCCCATGATAGCCAGGAATTGTTGATGCAAAATTATCTAGCATGCATACTTGCATTACGCCACTGCGGTTTACTGAAGTATGGAAAGTTGGAGCTGATGAAAGGGCAGGAGGATTTATTGAGATGGATTATCTGACACTGGGATGAACATGAGCAAGTGTTCAAGATTGGAGATCAGGAGCTAGCTATTGACTGCGATGACATATATTTTTTGACTAGTTTGTCTTACCGTGGGGCACAGGCAAACCTCATCAGTAGTATGTCAGATCCACAATCTACCTTAGAATTGGTGCAATTCTATTGCATCCTTGAGAGTGGACTAGTCAGCAATAGAGTCCCCATAGAGAGGATAATGTCTAGGTCTATGAGGGTAGTTTTATGGTTTATTGTGCAGTTGGTGGGGTCAAAGAGTCCCCACGTTGTGACAAAGGCCCAACTATTGCTTGCAGTTGACTATGTCCAGCCACATATGTTCAACTGGTGTGAAGAAGTGCTTCGCCAGTTGAAGGCAGAATTAACGGCATGCAAGACTCGTACCCAACACAGTTTTGGGTATGGTACTGTCATAGTTTCATTCTTCCTTGAGAGGCTACCCATTATGCGCTGAAGGATGAGCTTAGGTCCCCTTGATCCGAGGGATCCAAGGTAGGTTCGTTGGTCATCACTCGATCCTCGCACAAGAGGAGGACCGATCCAACATTTCTTCGATCAAGATTTCTTCCAGTGGCTTTGTGGCCAAATTAAGATAATTGATGACTATGCTTATGAGGGCATGGACTTTACCAATGATCTAGACTTGATGCTTCCACCGAGGACCAACTAGGGTCCTCAAGGTGAGAATGATTTTTGATAGTACTTTAAGTATTTTTTAGCTTTTGAATATTTTTGTAATGTTTTTATAGGTGAAATAAGTACTGACATGAAACTTTATTCTTAACACAGATGTAGCGCCATTATGACCTATAGGCGAACCTCGCCATATGCGATGAGGAGGCGAACTACTTGCTGGAGGGAGCGATGCTGATAGTCTCCATGAGGTTCTAAGGAACCTGGAGGGTTTGACCATGGGTGTCCCCCCCATTCCTATGAGGGAGATTCTCGCTCATATGCAGCGGCACATAGTCGGTGTACCTGAGCGGTTTCTTGTTCCTCTTTGAAGGATAGCTAAAGTAGTTTTAGAATTTCAGGAGCAATAGGCTCTTTTTAGCAGGTGTTTTGGTGTAGCCAAATGGGTGTTTGTAGCTGGGCTTAGTAGCCATTTTGTACTTCAAACATCCGAGTTTTGGAATATTTTGATGTAAAATACTGGATTTGGATATATATATATAGATATATATATATATATATATTGGTATTTTGATGGAGTAAATGTTTTTATAAAAATTTTAACTTAGTAAATTTTTTACTTTTCATGCATGCTTCTCTAAAGAATGAGACAGATGCCAATCTAATGCATAGTTAGCTAATGAATCAGTAACCATATTTAATTCTTGAGGAACATGTTCATATGTGATTATTTCAAATCGATGTTCGAGCAGTCTTACCCTTAGATAATGATGCAATAAGGTTGGATTACGAATGTGATAACAATTTGTCAATTGCATAACGACTAGCTGGGAGTCTAACCTGACCACCAGATTGGAGATGTCCCTTGATGACGCTTCTATGAGAAGTGAAATGACAGACATGTACTTGGCAATATTGTTGGTGGCAGTGCCAAGAAAGACTCCCCGGAAGCAAAATAGTTCTGACTTGGGTGTGTAGATGACCCAAGCAGCTGAAGGAATGTGTCATGTGTGATGACTAGCACCATCATCATATCCTACGTATGCTGAGGGTAACGAAGAAATCTGCATTGCGAGAAGAATGCATGAGAAAAGTACTCCAATAAATATCAAAAAAATCCAATCACACTAAGAAGGGGAAGAAAAACTTATGAATACATAGAATTACAAAGCACATGCCTAGTGTGATACTAGGCATAATACTCTTTCAGATAGAGCCCATTTCTGGGCACTGCAAGTGGGACTCCTTCCCAGTCCTATAGTTCATAAGCCCTTTGTGAGGGGACTTTCTTGATAATATAGGGACCTAGCCATAAGGGTTGAAGTGTTTCTACCCCCAAGAGATCATGTTTCTGATCATAGAGCAAAACAAGGTTGCCCTCTTGGTCAGAACGAAGCTTAACCATTTTGTCATATCGAGATTTTACCCGCCGCATGTGAGCCTCAAGTTCCAATGTGGTATCTCGATGGATTTTGTCCAGCTGATTAAGGTATAGTAAGCATTCTTCTTTAGCAATAGTGCCGGGCAAAAGTTCAACGGTTATTTGTAGGGAAAGGATCTGACACTCGATGGGTTTTACATCACCGTAAAGTTGGATCTGATGCATGACAATAGACAGATTGATTTTAAGCATTTCCTGATGAGACCCACTGAATACATCGTGAAATTCCTTAAATAGGCAGGTGGAGCTTGCAATTTCCTCACGATTGCAATTAGCTTCAATCTAGATGTGTTCCAATATGCTTGTATTTATAGAAATATCAATCATAAATATCTTTGAAATATTACCCATGTTTCCTTCTGCCTCCAAAGTTTGGAGGATCGTATAGGGTGAGGAAAAGATTTCTAGAATGTCAGGGGGCAGGATTTGGAGAGGCATCGTATCTGAATCAGATATTGAAACATGATGGTGCCAATCCTCCCAAGATCGCTCTCCTAAACTCATGATTTCTTGAATAGCTTTGTCCATAGGTAGGACTTGATCGAGTAGATCAAAAGGAGGAGCATTTATGGGAGGGGTCATGGTATCATTTTCCGTAACCAACATGATCGGAGATGCGGATGCAAATTGAATGGCTTGGTAGGCAAATTCAGCTGGTGACAATGGAATTTGGTCTCTGTATGTTTCAAGGTCTGAAGGAGCCGGTGGGATCCATGGATCAATCTGTTCATGAGGAATAGATGAAATCATGTTGACCGTCTATGGAACCTTGGGTGGTTGAAGAGGAAAACAACCCATGAGGGAAGAAGCCCTTAATAGACCAGTACTGAGAGTGACATAAGAGTCAGGCACGCCACCTACTAGGGGTATGGAGCTACTTGGTAATTGTTATGAACCAACTCACAAAAAGATAGAAAAGATAGATCAACACCTTAGAATTCAGCCTCTTCGAAGGGGCAACCTCCTTTACATTACATAAATGAACAATTCTTCGATGATTCAAATGATGAAACCTCCTTTCTATATATAGGAGTCTAAGGAGTCACCATATAACCCAACTGACCTAACAATAATAATATAAAGCCACAAAAACAAAAATCGAGGGATTCTATGGGGTATAGTAATAACAATATGGGGACAATAAGGGCACAACAATATTAATAAGGGGTACAACTACAATAATAATGGGGTAATCACTAGTATTATAAGGACCCAACATGCCCCTATCCTTCAAAAAAGTGTTATCCTCAACGCTTTAGTAGTTCTAGATGCTTCTGTATAAAATTTTCATCCTCCCATGTGGAATCTTTAGTAGATAAGTTCTTCCACTTAATAAGATACTCCGAAATTGATCGATTTCCTAGCTTTCGAGTTCTTGTTTCTGTGACTACTTCTGGTTCCAATATAATTTTTCCTTCCTCATCAAGTTCTAGCAATATTATTTGAACTAGGAGCTTGTCACCTGTAACCTTCTTTAAACATGAAACATGGAAAACTAGGTGCAATCGAATCGAGAAGCTGCATGAAGCTCCATCTTGTATGCCATAGTACCAATCTTTTGCAACACCTTGTACAGACCATAATACTTTGGTGATAATTTATTATCCTTCTTAGATTGCTTGAGAGACATTTTATTATATGGTTGTAGCCATAGGAATACCCAATCACCTACATCAAAACTTCTTTCGCTGCGATGTTGATCTGCCCGTTGTTTCATTATATTTTGTGCCAACATGAGGTTATCCTTTAAGAGTTGGAGGACTTGTTGTCGATGTTCGATGTGATGTTCTACTGCTTGAACCTTAGAATTTTCTCTTAAATATGATGTGATGGATGGTGGTTGATATCCATAAAGTTCCATAAATGGGGTCACTTTTGTTGCTATATGGAAGGAAGTGTTATACCACCATTCAGCCAGAGGCAACCATTTGACCCATTGTGTCTGTTTATCAGATACAAAGCAGAGAAGATATCCTTCCAAACATTTGTTTACTATCTCAATTTTCCCATCAGATTGAGGATGATAATATGAGCTATGAGCTAATTGAGTACCAAGACAAGAAAATAATTTTGTCCAAACATTTCTAGTGAAAATGGCATCTCTGGCACTTACAATAATGTTTGGGTTTCCATGTTGCTTTTGAACTATTTCCATAAATGCAGTAGAAACTGTACTGGCTTTAAATGGATGTGATAATGCACAAAAGTGTGCATACTTGGTAAGTCTGTTAACTACCACCATGATGACACTCTTTTCCTCAAACCTGGGTAAACCTATGATAAAATCCATTGAAACCTCCTCCCAATGTTGGCTTGGAATGGATAAAGGTTGTAATAGACCCAGTGTCTTAATTGTTTCAACTTTATTTTGTTGGCAAACTGTTACCGGGAATAGTTTCCACTTGGATGCTGCTATTCCCACTAAGATGGGTGGCTATCTTAGAAACAAACAAGTAAAGTCTACTTTCGTTTTCATTTATGAAAATAGACAAGAGGAGAACCAAGAAGACCAACCCTAGTCTTGCACTTGATTTCATCTCCTTCTTGATAGAGCTTCGCCACTTGTTCTTCATCTGCCCAGGTTCAAAGAGCACCTGTGGAATCACAACAACATACTACTATCAAAGAAAACAACGATCTATATTCATAAATAACACATGACTAGATGTGTGTTAACCATACAAATGCATATATAAACAAGTACACAAGAATATGGAGGAAAACTAGAATAGCTTTATTAAGATGAAAAGTAGAAAGAGGATTACAACCATATGTTCTGACCCAGCATCATCCTCCAGCTAGAAAGCCCTTCTTCACCTCAAGCAATGCTTATATCACCCAACACTATGACTGTACACCAAAAAACCAACAACACTTCTCTATAAGATACAAAATTGTAGCCTTCAGATCTCTGTGATGAGGGATCCATATATAGATGATTATAGGGAGGTGAGTAATCTTCTGGGGTCTTGATTAGTGTCTTCTCTCTGATAGTTCCTACTTCCACTTGGAGAATGATGATCCCTTACTCATCCCTGGTCGAAAATAGAGAGCCAAGTGTCAGAGGGGAAGCTTTTGGAAGATTCCATGATCTTCCACCTCGCATTTTTTCCCTGCCATTTGTCCATTCCCGACCATCGCACCCTACAGAGGAGAAATTCAGTATGCATCGCACCTTGTACACTGGGAAGGTGATATGCATTGCACCCTCTACATTGGGCTTTCAATATGGTCTAGTTTTGACCATTTATGAGTAGTTTTCAGTGGAGAACTTCTGGCAGATGATGTAATCAGCTGACCTTGTTCCTTTAGGTAGTGAAGCAACACTTTTAGGGACTTAGGAGCCCTCACTTTATGGACCTTTATGATTGGGGTTGAAGTGCCCAAAAATGTCTATAACAGTTGCCCCCCTAAAGCATGAGGTCGTTAATCTTTCTGATGTCGAGTGAAATTCTTTACTATGAGGATCCGAAGTTTTTTAGAGCTGCGAGGCGACCTATAAGAAGATAAAATACAATACATTATTTTGACAACGTTTTTTCATGATCTAGCTAAGGCAGGCATTCCCATGCTCAGCTTTATAAATTCATTTTCATGTACGTAGGACAGACAATCGTCTGTGTGACAGGCTGATGATATGGAGTCATCATCCTTTGATTTGGATGATCATCTGTTCGGCAATGATGTACACTTGATGTCTTTATATTCCTAAATATATCACAGCCTAGATGGATGAAACTAGATCCAGGGTCTTCAAAACTCGTTCAATCTTCACTCGGAGTACAAGTCAATCCATGTGAAAAATGTTCTGAAGTCGAACATGGAAAGACATCGCCTGATTACCAGCCAATGATGTAAGCTGTTAACAGGCACGAGAGGAATCACCAATAATGACAATGACCCTCAAGGTACTACAGTACAATTCACGTTGTGTGAAAAAGGACTTGGCATTGAACACCATTTAAAATCTCTCAGTCGAATGCCATTGATGTAAACCTGTCACCGAAAGTGAGAAACTTGCCATTGAGGCATGCAAGCTTCAAAGTACTGAAAGGGTCGTTCCTAAGTCAACTTCTTGGATAATGAGCTGATGTTGACAAGAAGCGACCCGTCATAGGAGGGCCTTAATGAATCCCACATCAATGACACGGAACGAAGCAAATGATTTTGGAGGTGAAAACAATCTGACGATACAGGGTTCAGGGTGGAGGTCATGAAGGAATGGAACATGAATTTATTGCAGTGGGTGAGACACATGTGAATTGTCTAAATGGCTTCTCTCGAACATATCGGCAACACTGACGATGGGTTGGTAGCGTTAACCCCAAATATGGATGGTGTGATGGACCAATGGTGATGACCAGTGAACAGAACAACCCAACCCGAAATGGATGTGGAAGGAAAGTGTCATGTTCAAGAGCGACTTGCTACCAATAAAGTTTCTTCAAGTTTTCTTCCCAATTTTTCCCCAGTCATTGCTGACCAGTACCTCTTTATTTTTGTCAAGCTTGAGAAGGATAACATATGCTTGTTCTATAATTCACCCTTCGGACGTACCTGTCTCTATATTTTAGCAAGCCTAGCGACAGTGAAACTCGTTCTCATCCATGTAGACGAGTTTGTCGCTATTTGGTTTTAACGAGTTTAACGACAAAGATAACTCGGTCCCTTTCAATTTTAGAGAGTCTGAAAGAAATGGAAAGGAGACTCCAACGATTCTTTTTCGTCATATAATCCCTTATGTTCGAAAAAGTGTAAAACAATACAAAAGGGATGAATTTTTGATAGTTTTAATGAGCCGAAAAAGACAAGCGCTCGATCTTTTTGTGTAATAATCCCTCAGGTCCAAAAAAATTAAAATCTAGAGAGGCCAACCGCTCGACAATCGTTTCATATTTTATGAGTCAGTTGAAAAGAGCTTAAAGAGGACTCGTTTTTGAGGAACGAGTGATGGTTTCGGGTAGTAGCTGATTCCAGGTAAGATTTGGAATTTTCTAATCACGGCAGTGTCACAAGGATGGCTAATAGAATCACTCTTCGCAGATGTTCATTGAAGGGGTAAACAATCATATGGGGGTGAATGATCGGTTAAAAACAGAGTGGAGGTGATGATGAGAACACGACCAAGGCTCAAAAGCTGGTGATAAGGCATTCACAATGGTTATTTACCAGTTCATTTTTAATGAGCTTAAACGCTGGGGGAAACATTTTCTCATGACTTATGTTTATTTTTTAATGAGCTTGAACTATGCGCTAAAACTTCTCGCAGAGGGTTTATTTTTTAACGAGCTTGAACCCTGTGGTAACATTTCTTGCCAATCATATAATAAGAATGTCTCATTCAAGATGATAATTTGAAGGGGCTTACATCTTTAAAGCTTTGCCCCGAATCCTTTCTTTAGGCAAGCTAGGAAACAACTAGCCTTACGGGTTTAAAGGGTTAGAAGTTCTAAAAACTTAAAGAATAAATAGTGGCTCTTCGCTTGCATGCGGAAAGGTTTGCATGCCCCCAGGTATAGGAAAATCTCCCTTGGCGATGTCTACCGAAATAGACAAAGGGGAGTGGCGTAGAGATACTCCACTCATATAAATTTAACAAAGGTATCTTATTCCAGCCTGATCCCATTTTCCTATAAGGACGGGTTCGTCAGACTAGTGATATATCCTCCACGGAAACCTACTCTATACCCAAGGTTTTCCAGTTGAAACAGACCAGGGTGCATGCCCCCTAGGTTTTAGTCACGTCCTCCTGAATCACTCGTGCTCATCGGGTGGGCAGACTGGAGATTGATGAGACATTCCTTACGTGAAGAGACCATTTAGGGATGGTATTTGACTATTTGTGATGTGTGAACCGGGGAATGGCATTTGGTCTATGAGTTTGACCATTCTGCCTTCGTGCGGAAAACACATTACTCCAAAGAGTGAGGAGACGATGGCTCCCATGCAATAAATATAGTCACGTCCAAGGAGTAGATTATAATCCAAGGGTCCTTGAACTACCATCACGTTCATGTGAACGATTTTCATTCTCAAAGTAATGGTCACATTTGGAAGGATCCCTAAAGGTCGACTGGTTCGTTTCTCAAAGCTTGGCAGATTTCTGATTTCAGGCAAAAGCGATGGTGAACCAAGAGCTTTCCAAGCAGTTGAGGAAAGGATACTCACAAAAGCCCCCTCATCGATGATGGTACTAGCCATAACCATTCTGTAAGCTTGTACAATGATTCTGAATGGTACACTAGTTGGTAAATGGGGTCTGGCTAGTAGATTCCAGTCGAAGGAAACAACTAGGTTGCTTGGTGGTGGGACTGAGTAGACATCTAGATATGACTCTGATGAACTTCCTTCCTGCGCTAAAGGAACAGGAGGATTTCCCCCCAAGTTCATCGGAGTCTGTGTTGATGAAAAGAATTTGAACAGTGTCATTCTCTTTCTCTTCAGTGACAGTATCATTCGAAGATGAGCACTCTTAAGGCAAGACCGGGTCAATTGCCGTCTCAACCTTTTGAATTTTGTCTGGTATGGATTCAGAGGGTTCATTTTCAATGATAGACGCTTCGGCTGACCACTATGACGGGCCAGCCAGATTTTCAACCAGTGGAGGACTTGGCAAGAGTTTTTTATATCCCGGAGGAAGCCGTAGTGGTGAAACAGGACGGTCATCCAAAATTATTTTAGCCTCGTCAAGGAAGGGACAACGGTGGATGGCATGATTGCCTTCACACAACTTATAAGGAAATCTGGGATTCCTTTTATGTCCATGCGCTTCACTTTCACTGGTTAACGGTGTGCATTCAACATGATCGTCAGAGGTTGATGCCACTGGATTGTGCAAACGAGGAGACCAGTCCCTTAAGATCCAGGGGATGCAAGGACAATCTCGGTGATAATGGTCTCCATTGCAAATGACACAAGGAGATTTAGGTTTCGACAGTGCGTGTGAAGATTTTGGCTAGATGACGCTTGGTTGCCCCCTTTTGATTTTGGTTCCTTTTTCTTGTTTTCCTTTTTCTCTTTCTGCTTCTTCTTCTTCTCGGTTACTTGATTTTTAGCTTTATCAGCTTTATCAAGCGAAGAGGAAGGAGGAGAGGGAGAATCAGACGAAGTAGAACGTTGGGAGGCAACTTTAGTGTCATCTAGTTGCTGACTTGAATGTTCAGGAATTACGGGATTCTGAATGATAGAGGTATAGAAGAGCCAGACAGGAAAACCAATTGTCAACCCTAGAAGTGATAAAGTGGCCATATGGGGTGCACCAACATCTCCCCAAGAGGAGAAGGGACTAGGATTTCCTCCAAGGGGAAATCCTTGGTTCGTAGACTCCATTTTCTCAACCTAAAGACTAGTGGGGGAATTTGATGTTATTCCGATTAAAATAAATTTTAGACTCTTTGACACAACTTGTTTTTTCAATTTTAAAGAGTCGAGAAAAAACAAAACATGACTCTAGTCACCTTCGATTTTTATTGAGCCTGAAGTGACAAGCGCTCATAGGACCTTTTCCTTTAAGGAGTCCGAAAAGGAGAAAAATGGACTTCTCTGGAGATCTAGGCAGAGAGAATTACCAAACCAATCGCAAAACTACAGAAGACTTTTTACAGTACGACAATCAATCTTCCCGAATGTTGTGTTCAGTGCATTGTGATCGATAGGGCGGCAGACACGACTTCCTAAGGATAAAGGATGCAGCCTATTGTGGTCTCCCAATATATACTCGACGGTATGTGGGAGTACAACTCCGTACTGGCACTTGGCATCTCAGAGTGGAGGAATCACCCAACCAACACTGAAAACAACAGTTACCAGGTTTTATGACGTCGGAATACGTCTCTAGCCTAGACCTCTAGATGTTGTGCGTTAGGTTCCAAAGCGTTGTTAGATTCATTAAATTTATTTTAAGTTGATCTTGCTTAAAAAATTTCCTTTCAGGTTCACAACATGATGTGTATACAATTCCTAAAATGCAGTCTAAGATGATAAACAAACGTTTAATCTTCTTTCGGCAATGAAAATCCTAGCTACTAAGGAAAGAAAGTTAAGAATCTTTCTGCAAAGAGCAGAGAGCACACGCTAAATGCACTGTCCTAAATCAAACCAAGCAGTCGAAATGCAAATGCATGTGCATGTATTTGTTTTCAGCCTTCTTAATGTATGAATGATGATAAGAAAGCTATGTGCAAATCTGAATTATTTTCAAAGCGACAGTACTCAACAAATTTCTTTTCAAAATGAAGTGAAGGTAAGAGAGACACTTTGCAGAATTTTGAAATGAAAATTTTCTTTTTGACACTTTAAAAAACTACTAATCCAAATCATATGCAATAGTAACTGTATAATCGACTATCAAGAACAATGGGATTGTCTTCTAAAACTGAAAATGACAGCTACGACACTTTCAGATCCAGAAACGATAGTTCGACTATGCTACTTTTTTGCAAAAGAGAACTGAAAATGGTCCACAATACATAAAAACACTTACAGTTCTTTGCACTAAGGAGGTGAAATAATGCAAGAGAAGGGGGTTTTACAGAGATACACTGACTACCGATAGCAAAACTCCTGAATAGGACTGAAAATAGTGAGAAAAAACCACAGTCTGAAGGTAAAGTTAACCTTCCCTGACCATCACACATGTTACACAGTGAAACCAGTATGCAGCGCACCTACTGCACTCGGGAAGTGCGATGCATATAGTTTTCCTTGAAGGCAGGGTGTGATGGTACTAGTGCGAGACTTTAAACAAGTTTTCACTCATAGTTTACAATTCAGTTCAGGGATTTAGGCCGAGTAAGTAATGTTCAGTGTATGTAAAACACAGGGGTGATCTAAAGAGGTTACTAGAGCCACCACTTAGGGCAATTAGATTGCTTGCAGATCGATTGTTTAATTCATAAACATAACCTGGAGATAGACTGAAGCAACATTGATCTACTTTGCATTTGTATAACAAATGCAGTTCGAAGGCTAGCTGGCTTGGCTTCAAGCTCCGTCTGTAAGTTTATAAAAGAAACAAAGATAGATAGGCTAACAAACAATCTAGTCGATCCCTAGTGGAGTCGCCATTTTGTTACCGGGAATAGTGTCCACTCGGATGCTGCTATTCCCACTAAGATGGGTGGCTATCTTAGAAACAAACAAGTAAAGTCTACTTTCATTTTCCTTTATGAAAATAGACAAGACGAGAACCAAGAAGACCAACCTTAGTCTTGCGTTTGATTTCCTCTCCTTCTTGATAGAGCTTCGCCTCTTGTTCTTCGTCTACCCAGCTTCAAAGAGCACCTGTGGAATCATAGCAACATACTACTATCAAAGAAAACAATGATCTATATTCATAAATAACACAAGTCTAGATGTGCATTAACCATACAAATGCATATATAAACAAGTACACAAGAATATAAAGGAAAACTAGAATAGCTTAATTAAGATGAAAAGTAGTAAGAGGATTACAACCATATGTTCTGACCTAGCATCATCCTCAAACTAGAAAGCCATTCTTCACCTCAAGCAAAGCTTAGATCGCCCAACACTATGAATGTACACCAGAAAACCAGCAGCACTTCTCTATAAGATACAAAATTCCAGCCTATGGATCTCTGTGATGAGGGATCCATATATAGATGATTATAGGGAGGTGAGTCATCTTCTGGGGTCTTGATTAGTGTCTGCTCTCTGATAGTTCCTGCTTCCACTTGGAGAATGATGATCCCTTACAAATCCTTGGTCGAAAATAGAGAGGCATGTGTCAGAGGGGAAGCTTCTGGAAGATTCCATGATCTTCCACCTCGCATTTTGTCACTTCCATTTGTCCATTCCCGACCATCGCACCCTACAGAGGAGAAATTCAGTATGCATCACACCTTGTACACTGGGAGGGTGATATGCATCGCATCCTCTGCACTGGGCTTTCAGTATGGTCCAGTTTTGACCATTTATGAGCAGTTTTCAGTGGAGAACTTCTGGGAGATGATGTAATCAGCTGACCTTGTTCCTTTAGGAAGTGAAGCAACACTTTTAGGGACTTAGGAGCCCTCAGTTTATGGACATTTATGATTGGGGTTGAGTGCCCAAAAAATTCTATAACAGTTGCCCCCTAAAGCATGAGGTTGTTAATCTTTTTGATGTCGAGTGAAATGCTTTACTATGAGGATCCGAAGTTTTTCTGAGCTGGGAGGCGACCTGTAATAAGATACAATACAATACATTATTTCGACAAAATTTTTCATGATCTAGCTGAGGCGGGCATTCCCATGCTCAACTTTATAAATTCATTTTTCATGTACATAGGA
>APFE030696249.1:14403-39362 GCA_000404065.3 Pinus taeda | reverse complement strand
GATGATTTCAAAGTCATAACCCAACATCTTTGTGACCCACTTTTGTTGCTCTTCAGAGGATAATATTTGTTCTAAAATGTATTTAAGGCTATCATGATCTAATTTTACCTTCAAATTGATTGGTTCCAAATATAAAGTTGCAATACGTACCTTTTGTGTGTTTTGCACATTATGGAGATCGAAAAATTGCTCCATTTGTAATATCAATGTTGCAGGATCCTTGCCATCAAGCTTCCTCATATCGATTTTTGGAATATGGTGGGTCTTCAATCCCACATTAGAGTCTATGATATCATGATTAACATTTCTTTTGTTCGCATCATGAGTTTCCTTTACTACCTTTTCACCATTAGTAAGTATTTCTTGTAGAAAATTTGTCAAATTTGTCTTCAAACCTGCCATGTCTCTCTTCAAATCTGTCTTCAAATCTATCTTCAAATCATCCATCTTAGTTTCCATGCCCTTTATCTTAGCTTATATTATCTCTTGTGAGAGTGACATTTGTTGCACTTGGTCTTGTAATTTTGATATATCATGTAACATTTCTTCCCCTTCTTCATGAGTCATGATAGAGCTTTCAGGTTGCTTACTAGGTATTTGCATTTTCTTTCCCCGGGGCATCAGTTACTAATAATAATTCTCTACTATGCCCTTTGAATTCCTTCAAAATAAATTTTCAAATCAAGCTTAAGAAAAAATTAAAAAAATATACACACCTTTTTTCACGTTATAGGAGTTTGATATTGCCACTGATGTATCTCTGTACTTTTGGATCATCTAGTTCTAAAATTGTGAACTACAGTAGCACTCTATGTCCTCTTTCGAATGCCACTAGTGTGATCCAAATTGGATTCTCAATGAGAAGTTATGTAAAACCTCCCAAGATGACCTAATTATAGACTAGTTCAATAGAGCGAACTTGTACGACGTGCCATGAGTCACTGTTTCGACCATTGGCTCCAAAAAATATATAGAAGAAACTACAATTCGTTCTCTTTTTGTACCTTCTTACTAAACTTCAATCTAATGCTCAGAGAGAAAGTTATGATGATTTCCCCAGGTCACCTGTTTGGAATGTAATTCAGGAGTCTGCAAAAAGACCAACTTCCTCATATCATATCTCCGCAAATATAGCGCGAAAATCTCTAAACTTCAGACCCACGGTTCAGCGAGATGTCTTCTCAAATGGGTTTTTTTTTTTAGCTTCTGAAACGTCGCAGAAAATAAGCTATAGCGAAAATTCCACGATGGCCGATTTGGAGTAGCGAAACCCTAGAATCCAAAGGCTCTAAAACCAAATGTTATGAACCAGCTCACAAAAAGATAGAAAAGATAGATCAACGCCTTAGAATTCAGCCTCTTCAAGGGGGAAAACTCCTTTACATTACATAAATGAAAAATTCTTCGATGATTGAAATGACAAAACCTCCTTTCTATATATAGGAGTCTAAGGAGTCACCATATAACCCAACCAACCTAACAATAATAATATAAAGCCACAAAAATAACAATAGAGGGATTCTATGGGGCACAGCAATAACAATATGGGGAAAATAGGGGCACAACAATATTAATAAGGGGTACAACTACAATAATAATGGGGTAATCACTAGTATTATAGGGACCCAACAGTAATGGTGAATAATCAGGGGTGCAGAAAGATAGCTAATCTACTGTAACTACCTTTCCATCCAATGGAAATAGGATGATGTGAAAGACAATAGATACTATGGCCATCATGGCATATGTCCAATTGTGACGCAACAAGAGATTATAGGCGAGTTTTTTGTCTACAACTTCTATGTCCACCGTTACCATTTTCCCATACAAAGCAATGGGGTAGCTAGCCAGGTAACCTTTTGGGATGAAGGTGTGGCCATTGAAAGCTTTAAGAGAGTTCGACAACAGGCATAGGGTTGGAGAACCCAGGGTGAATCAACATAAAACTGACATGACGTAGGTAGAACCACCTTCATCAGTGATTGTTTTGTGTATACTTTCACCTTTCAAAGTAATTTTCACTTGAAATGCAAGTTGGTGAGAAAGGACATATTTACACTTTTCCATGTCAAAAATGGCAAGCATGGAATCCTGTGGGTCGATACAACCAATAGCCAAAAGCAAACCTTTCCGTTGTGTTGGGCATGTTTGTAATACTTTGAGCACCAACATAGCCGACGACGCTTGTGCAAAGTCTTCTACAATGCTGCAGTTTTGGGCAGCATGTGCAGTGTATTGTGCGTTGTGCATCAAAGTGCCCCTTCGGGGGGCGAATTACAAGGTTTGGAACCAGCCTTTTGGTATGCAAATTGTTAGGCGGTGGTGGGTTTGGACCTAAGGAAGGTTCCTTTGCATGAGTGACAAGAGATCCATAAGATTTGGCTCATGTTTGTAGATCTACCATTTCAAATGTCTAAACGATAGAAGATCCTTCACCAGCCGAAGGTTTTTGCGAACCATCGTTGCCCCCTTGTGAGGTTTGTGGTTGGTTTGCAATAAGTTTTCGCTGCTGCTGAGCGGGAAAAGGATTTTTGAGGACAGTGGGTGTTCGGCCAGTATCCTTTTTAGCAATGTATTCTGTGCATTCCTGAAGACATGGACAATGATAGGTCATGTGGTCTTTAACATAGATTTTGTAGGCAAATCTAGTGAGTTTATCCATTTCATTGTTAGGAGGGACAATAGCCTTCTGTTTTGGGTTTGACTGCTTTGATGACTGCTCCTCAGAAGGAGCGATATTTTTCTGATTCTTCTTGCTCTTACCACTAGTTTTTTTCATAGACTGCACAGAGTTTATTTTGGTGGTAGGAAGAGCTATCGATTTGGTAGAGGGGTCCACTATCATCTGGGAAATCTGACTACTGAGTTCTTTTACAACAACCCCAAAGGTTACACTGAAAATCTCGTCGGCATGTACTCTAGGGTGCTGAGTAGTGGAGACATTGGAGTTATAATGGGCATTGGGGATTACATTGTAAAGAGTGCCAGACTATGAATATATCAGATCCAAGTGTTGGGCACGATGTATGTATTGGTCTTCTATTACAGCACCACCTAAAGTGACATCTTTAGTGATTTGTGGGAGTAAGGACTTGCAGAACCAGTCTGCTAAGAGATATTCTGGGAGGGGAGCTTTGACTAACCTTCGCCTATGTCTCCATTCATGTATATGATCGAAGATGTGGGTGGAGGTATCCTAATGTAATGAAGTGAGGAGATTTATCCTAGTCTCATAACAGATGGGTAGCTATAAATGCTTTAGGAATTCCATTGGTAGAGTGTCGAAGATGTTTACTGACATGTGTAGTAACTCAATGTACCATTTAGTTGCGTTGCTAGTGATGATGTGGGGAAAAAGATGTAACGAGACACTATCATCCACTATAGAGTTTGAAAAACACCAAATATGGTAGGTGGTGATATGGGTGCCCGGATCCTTTCCTTTCTTTCCTTCAAACTTGGGGATGTTCATTGGTATCTTATGTGGGATTGTCAGTGAGAGTAAGTTGTGGTAGATGGGGTCATTTGTGAGTTTGTACAAGTTGGGTATATCCAATGTTGCCAAGAAAGGGAGAGAGTGTGGTGCCCCTAACTCGAACCAAGGCAATGATAATTAACTTGAGCAGGCTTGTGCTCCTCCCATCGTTTGACTCCCAATATTATACATGGGCTGCGTAGTATAGTAGTTGCCTTGAGGTATGGCGTTGTAGTGTGGATTTCCATGGGGATTTTGATACTGGGCTATAGAATTACTCCCAGGATAAGCAGTGCTCCCTTGAGTCATTTGAACATGTGAGTAGGGTGCCCCCAAGTATTGGTTGCGACCTCCTTGAGGATTCCTTCCCATCACAGAACTAACCATTTGTCCTTATTTGACATAAGGAATGTTCATGTCAATTAGCAACTGACCATGCATGCCTGAGAACGGAGGGGGAACTATTACGTTCCCTACTAGCATGTGCATATTGGGAATGCCCCCAGATATTGGAATCTGGGGATTTGAACTATACAATGGTAGCCAACCATATTGTTATTAGATGGGAACTGCACCTATATTGCTATATTGAGCATTATAGGGAGAACTATATGTAGCACTTGTCGAAGGTATGCAGTTTGACACCAAAGGGGTGGAACCCGACACCGACTAGGTTCCACTCGTAGATGGTGTCATGTGAGTGGTTGTACCTGGGATAAACGGAATATCAGGGTTCGCCATTACCACTGTTGTGGTGACTATTGACTAGGGAAGTGGTGGGGGACCAAAAGTGTCCCTTCAGTCCCACGACCCATTAGTCGTCGACGAGATAGATGAAAATGTTCCAACTACCGAAGAAAGAAGTACAGGTACTGCGGGATCCAAGATTGGGTCTGATGGATTCGTAAGCAGAAGGTTTAAGGGAGGAAGGAATCATTTGGTAAAGAAATTCTCCACCAAACTTGAATCGTCGGTTGTCCAAATAGATCCTGAGTGAGATTTGGGAGACTGATTCCTTGAGGATGGGGAATCCGGTTCACTGGAGCTCAGCGGATCTTCGACAATGAGTGGAGGAAGTCCTAGCAATCATCTAGATTGACGATGAGGGCCAAATGTAGCCATGGTGACTGTTAATTTTTATCAATAAATTTTATCGTGATATTTGTTAAAGTCTCAAAATGATAACACTAGCGTGCCTAATATATATATATATATATATATATATAATATATATATATATATATGTGTGTGTGTGTATGTGTATGTGTATGTGTATGTGTATGTATATATATATATATATATATATATATATATATAAATATCCACTAAGTTGATCAATCAACAAGCAGAGGGAAATTACCCTATCTAATAAGCACCAATCATCGGAGATGAAACCTAGTATCTCAAAGAATAACAGAGAAGGATTTCTAGATGTACAATTACAATTACTCTAGAGCTTTTCTCGAACCTCATATTGAGGGGCCAAGTACTCTCGTGAAGATGAGAACCCTCCCAAAAACTAATGACAGAGTAGATCAATTTATGTTAGGTGCCAGGACAACCCTTCCTAGTCACCTTGTGTAAGTCCCTAAAGGTTTGGCCACTAAAGATACCTTAGATCACAGACACCACCGGTGGGGACATAGTCATAGACAACATGCTGTGTGGGCAGGATACCTGAGTCCCCGAAGGGATCCCCAATACACAGAATACCCAAAGGAGTTGTAAGAAAAGGTGGACTACCTTCACTTACAAACCGCTGGTGTCTCATATTTTGCTCCACTTTTACTAGAGTGGTCCCGGTAGTATGAGTGCAGAAGGATTTTTTCTCTCTTTTAATGACACTAGTTTGGTTTTTGACCTTGGGCAGTTTACTCACATGCCTATCCCAAGATCCTAGCTTGCACTAATGTTTGTTTGGTCAATGAATAGTTACTGATTGATTTTAGGTTAATTATGTGTACTTGATTATTGTCTTTAGTAGGGGAGTTGACGTATGAAATGTGATGAGACTCTTGACTCAATAAATTATGCGCAAGACAATGCTTTAAAAAAAATTCAATTCAATGAAAACAAGTTGTATTCTACAGGTGAGAGTTTTTCACATATTCATATTCTTTCCATGCATCTTAGTCATTTGACACATGCATAACCAAAAGACTTATTTCCAATGTTTCTTAACAACTACTTGAAACCAAAATAGAAAGGCTTTTAACCAGCAAACAGAAGGATGAATAAAAAATGTGGGTCTTTCTTTCGTAAAAAAATGCTTTTAGGAAAGAAAAACAAAACTTATCTCCCAAAAAAAACTTTTTAGGACACCTATTTTGCTAGCAAGATGCAGTAATAGATCTCCTTTCAATCCATAAGACGACTTCCTATCCCTTTTGGCTTACAGACACAGCTAGAAATCAAGGTTTTTGGAGACTAACGCTCTGTAGCAGTGGCCACAAAGAGTTAATAGGTCCACTAACGCTCCCTTTGAGCAGACACAGTACTTTATAAAGCTCTGCGTAGTCTGCTACCCTATGTTAGTATGGGAAATCAATCAAAAATATGTCTTTCTAGATCAGATTCAGAGATGAATACATGTTGGAAAGATGTAGTAAGATATTTGGTGCATCAGAAAGGGAATGCAGAAGTTTAGGGAGTTATTAGAAGATGGAGAAAACCGAGAATTGTCCAGGAAAACCGGGAACTAGATGTATAGTCTCTAATGGAGTCGGCAATTCTACTATAGGATAAAATGCACAGTGTATGGAGAATGAAGATACCCTCAAAGGTCTTCCCGGGACCTTCGGCAGACTGCAAGATTATCTAGAACTATCACAAAGTTACATGCATGTTCATAAACAATAACTAACTATCAAAGTATGAGAAGGAGATTACCTCAAGGCTCCATGTAGATTTGCTGGAGAGCACAATGCAACTAGATGGAAGTCCCCTGAGCCAACTCCAGATCAAGTCTTACACACAGAAAAGACAAGCAAAATCACAACATACAACTCTGATAACTAATATATGGATACATAAAAGAACATCCAGTTACATATAACTAAGCTACTCATGCTACAAGGTATTGAACAAACAACTAAATGCATGATAGTACCAACACCACGGAGTAGACAATACAACTGTAGTTCTATATTAATATTGGAAGAGTGATTACAACCGTCTGTTGCATCAGCCTTCCTTTACCCCTCCAACTTCTCTCTCTCTCTCTCTCTTTCTCTCTCTCTCTTCTTGCCAACTTCTTATGATATGAGACAATGCTGAATAGTCAAGTATGCTATCCTTTCAAATTCTCTGACCCCTTTCACCATAGCCCTAAATTTTCTTATGTAGCAATTGAGTTAGGGTTGCCAAATGTCTAGTCAATTTAGTGTCCTAAATTGCTCTACATAAATTATCAATCTGGGTATCATAAACAAACTAGATTAAAAAAAAACCAAAAAAACAAACTAGATTAAAAAAAAACCAAAAAAACCAAAATATACTCAAATTAAAAAGAAAAAAATTAAATTAAATATATATAATATATATATATATATATATATATATATATATATAAACATTTTAAATTTTAAATAAAATATATATATAATATATATAGTATATATATATGATTAAAAAAAAAACCATTTAAAATTAAAAAAAAACATATATTTTCAATTTTTTAAAAATAAAAAACATTTAAAACTTTAAAAAACATATATTTACGATTAAAACTTGAAAAAATATATATGCACGCAGCTCCGCCACCCAGGGCCGCGCCGCCACGAACAGCCGGACAGTGGCTATACGATTCTGAGTCTGAGAATCGGATAGCCAACCCCATGGGAAGTCAAGCAATGGCTATCCGATTCTCAGAATCAAATAACCACCATCCAACTGTCTGTGTGAGTGGCTATCCGATTCTCAGAATCGCATAGCCACCGCCCAGCCGCCCCCACGGGTGGCCGAGCGGTGGCCATCTAATTCTGAGAATCAGATAGCCACTGCCCGGCCACTCCCACGGGTGGATGGGCAGTGGCTATTCGATTTCAAGAATCGAATAGCCACTGCCATGGGCAACCAACAATGGCTATTTGATTATGAGATTTGAATAGCCACCCCCATGGGCATCTAAGCGATGGCTATTCGATTTCCTAGAATTGGATAGCCACGCCCATGGGCGGTCGGGGGATGGCTATCAATTCCGAGAATCGGATAACCACCCCCATTAGTGATCAGGGGGTGGCTATCTTATTCTTGGAATCGCATAACCACTCCCTGACCGCCCTTGAGGTGGATATCTGATTATCAGAATAAGATAACCATCGTTTGACCGCCCCCATGGGCAACCGAGTGCTGGCTATCTGATTCTAAGAATCGAATAACCACCACTCGGCCACCCCCACATGTGGCTGAGCGGTGGCTATCTGATTCTGAGAATCGGATAACCACCACCTGTCCACCCCCACAGGTGGCTGAGTGGTGGCTATCTGATTCTGAGAATCGGATAGCCACCACCCACCGCCTGTGGGAGTGGCTGAGAAGTGGGGTCCATGGCCAATAAAAATTAATTTTTTTAATAAAAAATAAATTGTGTTAAAACATGTTATTTTATAATATATAATATATATAGTATATATATATATTATATATATAATATTATATATTTCACTGTTATTTTAAAAAATAACCATAATATATTTAGCTTTTTTCATTTAATGTTTTTTTTTTTTAAATCAAAATTTTAAATTTTTAAATATAAGTTTGAAATCTTTTTTTAATAAAAATATATATTGTTTTTTTTTTAATTGAAATATGTATTTTTAATTTTATTGTTTTTGGGGTTTATTTATTTTTATTTTCAACACAGTTTTGTTTTTAGGTTCCTGAAAATGTTTAATCTTAATTTTTGTAGTTTTTAATTTTTTTTTGTATTTTTCTATATATTTTAATCTAGTTTGTTTTAATTTTATTTTACTTTTACTTTTTCTTATGTTTTTTTAAAAATTCCTATTTTGATTTAATTTTTAGTATTTTAAATTTCTTTTTCCAAATTTTTTAATGGTTTACCACATTAGAAAAAAAAAAAGGTATTTTTGAAAAGTGGTTTTCTTATTAGTTTTTTTTTTTAAATTTTTTAATTTTAATTCGATTATTTATAGGTTAATTTTGTTTTTTTTTCAACATTTTTATGATTGATATTTTTTTTTCTTTCTTTTTCTTTTGTTATGTTTTGTTTTCAATATATATTTTTATTTACATTTTGATATTTCTTTTTAAACCTTTTTTTGTGTTTTTTCCATTGTTTTTATTTTTGTTTCTATTTTTTATTTTATGTTTTCATTATTTTTTTGAAATTTTAATGTTTTTCGGAGTCAAAATCTTTTACACCCTTATTTCAAAATATTGAAAATTTACTCAAAAAAAGTGTTCTTCCAGCATCAACACTTTTCGTTTTGAGGGTGTTTTTTGCACAATTTTTGCACATAAAAATTCGGTTTTACTGGAATTTTTTTGAAATGTTGGAAATTGACCCTAAAAAAAAAATCCATCATTCCATTATTAGCACTTTTCATTTTCAGGTTGTTTTTTGCACAAAAAATTGGTTCTCACTGCCATTTTTAAAACATGTTCAAAATTGACCCTAAAAAAAGAACCATCATTCTAGTATAAACACTTTTCATTTTTAGCACTGTTTTTCATGTTTTTTCGGTGTTTTTTAGGCAGAATTCTCGTTTTGAGTTTATAGTCCCCATTTCAATGTTTACATTGTTATGGACAAAAAGAGATGGAAAGTGTATGTGAATTTAAATGGGAAATATGAAGTGAAATGAGGTGAATGGTTTATTATGAGGTATGGATGTGATGGAGACAATAGTATCTAAAAGTTTTTTCGAGTGTTTGGATCAGATTTTGCATGAACATATTTCCTCTTTGTTGCTGATCATCCTCTTATGGAACAAATTGGTCTCTTAGAGAGACACCATTCTCTTCTAGTGATTTGTCCTTCCTCTTCGAACCTGCAAAAAAATCTAATACTTCTTCTGCAATGGAATGTAAGATTATCAAAGGAGACAGGTAATCAATCTCTCTAGTTATGATATTTACACACGAAACAAAGAAGTTGTATTAATGAAACAAGTTCTCAAAGGAAAAATCAAAAGAATTTATACCTGTTTTGGAATTAGTGCCTCAAGTTGAATGTTGCTTTTTTCAGCAATTTATTTCATTATTTACCATTTCAAACTCTAATGATGGATTTCTCATTGTGTAGATCTTGTTGAGATATTTCCAATAACACTTGAATCATCAAAATTTAATTTCATATGAGAAAGTTAGGCTGATTTGAACAATGAGAATTTTTAGCTGCACAATGGCTTTAGCTGCGGAATGAATTTAGCTGCAGAATATGCGCAATCTCTATAGTTAAAAATCATGAAAAAGAAGTTATCCATTCATTATTATCATCAGTCCAAAATTAATCAATACCTTCAAAACAGTGAGAAAATAACTTATTCATTTCATTGGTTCAATTTTTTTCTTGACATGCAGCGACTTAGTGTGGCGACTTAGTGTGGTGACTTAGTGATAACACACACCTTGACTTTCCTTTAACCGGGGTTTTTTTCATCAACTCGAATCAAATGGATAGGACACCATCCATGTACTGACATTTTCGCAGCTACCCATGTGGCTCATTTTGTCTCTCGACACTTGTAACATACAAGAGTATGAAAATGGCTGCAGAATTGTCAATTAGCTGTGGAATAGAGCCGCATTCCACAGCTAATATAACCAACCATTAATTTTAAATTTTTTTGTATGTACAAAGGATTGTTCTGCATAACAACTACTGCAACACTCGAACTTGTTTTCGAATTGACAATCCTCATAAACCATTTCTCAAAAAATTTCGTAGTTGCTGAATGGGATAGCCATGGTCTTTTAGATTTCTTTTGATAGAGTTTAGCTATTTTTGGTTTAGGCATGCATATATTGAGCCATAGCTCATGTTTAAGATAACTCCTAGGAATATCAAGGCAATGATTCTAAAAAAAAAGCAACACAACTACCTGCATGGGATTCATTCCACTTTGATACTTCTTCTTCCTCTCTAGCAACTCCAGGCGACCAGTTTATTTAGAGGTAGTTTTTGGGTTTAACTCAAGGGAAATATACATGATACAGAATTTGAGTGAGTTTATTTGATTTTTTTTTTTAAATGTTCTTGCAGGTTTGTTTCAAGGCCAACGCTTCAAATAGGAATGCTGGTTTTCTATTGACGCCATAGTGGAAACTAGGATTGGATATAGCCATTGGTTTTCTCCTTCATTTTTCCTCTGAAATTGTGAAATTTTATAAAAGTGATTAATGATTTTCAATTTCAGGTAGCAAAGAATTCAAGGTAAATATGCTAAAAACAAGACTTTGACTAAGGTCTTAAGCTGGTTTTTTTATCTATCTAGGTTGGGTGACTAGGACAGGATCAATGTCGGGATGATTCCAGAGATGCCCATGTGGTTATTTTCTTCATTGGATGTCTGTAACATGCTAAACCTTGGAATTAGCCACGGAATTCACAGCTGCCGAATCAGGCTGCATTCTGCAGCTAGTTTGCAAAATCTTATTAAAACAAGACACAGTATTTTGAGAGTCACTACAAACCATAACCAGTCAATCTTGAACAATTGAACCTATAAAAGTAGTTGGATTTTATTTTATATATATATATTATATATATATATATATATATATATATAATCAATGAAATGATGAAGTTTATTTTGTCCCTTTCTTTTTTAACGTAACAATTCTTTTTCTGATCCTCCAGATCAAACAAAGTGAAGGAGGAGAGCATATTCAAGAAATTATTAATTTTTTTTAGATGTAAGAAATAACATCTCCTAATTACACTTCCCCCACAATGGTGCCAAAATGTCTAGTCAATTTAGTGTCCTAAAATGCTCTACATAAATTATCGATCCGGGTATGATAAATTGATGAAGTGTGGTGCACCATATGTGCTTAGTTAACTTTTTTCTTACTTCGTTGTTTTATAGTTTATGTTGTTTTTGGGGGTTTTGTTTCTTATGTTGGAATCTAGTTTCTAAAGAAAAGAGAAAAATGAAACAAATCAAAACTTTGAACAATTAGATTAATCTAAGCAGAAAAATATCTAAGAAAAGAAAGAAAGAAAAATAAATCAAATCCCATTCATAACTTCACATATCGCCAATTGCATAATTAAGGAACTAAAAAGACTCAATGAGACATGAACTTATGTAATGAGTATCCTACTAAGAAAAAAGCAAGAAAATGTAAAGAAAAATTGATCTACTATGTCCTCTATGCTCTAATTCACCAATCAGAAAATAGGAAGACTACTTTCTTGGAATGTTTTGTCAAGCATAAATTACACAGTTAGATAAATCTACGGTCAATCAGTTGAACACACTTGCATGAATTAAAATTGCATGAATGGAAAATCTAAACTATCAAATTTGAAAGAAATAAAATGAAAAGAAAAGCCAATTATCTCACCTATAATCACAATATTTCGCTAATTAACTTCTAAAACGGTGTTAAGATAAAGGCTCCAAAAATATCATCATATAGCATGAAAGAAATGACATCTAAACTATCTAATTGCACACTAATAAAAAGCAAAGCCAATCATCTCACCTATAATCACAATATTTTTCCAATTAACTTCTAAAACAATGTTAAGCTAAAGGCTCCAGAAATATCATCATATAGCATGAAATAAGTGACATCTAAATTATCTAATTACACACTATTGAAAAGAAAAGTAAATTATCTTACCTATAATCAAAATATTTCGCCAATTAACTTCTAAAATTGTGTTAAGCTAAATGCTCTGGAAATATTATCATATAGCATGAGAAACTAATCTAATAAGCAAATACAAGAAACATGTAAAGAAACCTAATCTACAATCAACTGGTTGAACACACTTTCATAAATTAAAATTCCATGAATGGAAAATCTAAATTAACAAACTTGAAAGCAATAATATGACATACTTGAATGAAATCAAAGAAAAACTTCAAAACAAAATCCACTCTACCTTACATTCTAATGTGCTCCATGACATCTACTTCACATTTCCTTCCATGTTGGGAACATCAAAGATTTATTCAAATTATTCAAAATTACAAAGTACAACAAATCTCTCCAAAGCTTTCCCAAGCCATCAAAGAAGAACTATAAGCTCCAAGCTAAAGAGCTACCAAAAAGCTACAAGCTTAAGAACTAAAAAGCTAAGCTAACAAATGAAGGAGAGAGATCTCCTATTCATACAAAATTATTAGAAGCCATCTCATTAATGAGAGTCCATGAATCTCTCCCTCTACCTCTGGAGTCCTAATCAAAATAGGAACTGATAAGACACATGTCTTCTTAGAGTTTCAATACAATTAAGAGATGTGACACATATCCTCATGATCCCATGATTCTCTCCACTCAAATTCGAATTTGGCCTTAGGCTGCCACATAAAGGTCTTCTAGAAGCCTCCTTTTAACCTACACATGTCAACAATCTCAACCCACTTGTTAGTTATAAGCATATGCACATTATTTTCTAATTTTTAACCACAAATTCACTTAAAAAGGCTAAGAATTAATAAAGTTTGGAAAAACATAAATGTGGCCCAATGATAATGAAAGTGGGATGAATGTAGTCACATAGTAGTGAAATGGAGGTGATATAATAGACATAATCGTGAAAGTGTAATGGAAATGAATGACATTTTCAAGACCAAACAACAAGCTCCTCCTTGAGTTCCCTAGGGAAAAATAAATGAAATTGCCATTCTTTTCAGCTCTTTCCCATTTACCCCTTTCTTTCGGATTAGAAATCCTCCAAATAGGTTGATTTTGGATGTTTCCTTACTTTTGTTGAGTATCTTTAGGAACAAATATCTAGATATTTATGAGTTAGTTCATTCCTTTAACCCTTAGAACTTAACCAAATTTCACTAATGTTGTCCCCTTACTAGCAAATTAAGTTAGTAGGGTCACTAATGCACCCTTGGGCTTGCAAACAAGCTCTATAAAGCAGGTTGTTAGTGTACAGCTAGCGTTAGTGTGGAATCCAAGCCTCTTATTGTAGTCTTTGCTTCAGCTATCATGTCTTTCCCCTCTGAGTTGATGAAGAGATCAATTTATTGTGTAACAGCCTCATCCCATGCTTCATGAATCTATTCCCTCTCATTATGGAACCCTAATACTCTTTTTTATGAATCTGATCCTTAGACAAAGGATCTATAACCGTCTCCTCCTGGCCTATAAATTTAGAACATACCATAATTGAAGGGGTTGAATTTTGATGTAAACTTATGCTATCAATTTGAGGTTGTTGGCTTGTAGGGGCCTAACCCAAGTTCAGAGGTGATTTAGCTAAACAAATCCCAGTACTATTGGTCCTTTTGACAACAGTCCATGGAGCGCGGATAGAGGTCTCACCCGAAGTAGTATAGGAGGGTGCTAGAACTAGGTTTCCGCACCCTAGGGATGTCTGATGAGCTTTTGGCGATCCGCGGTTTGACCCTGCATGCACGTCACTGCACGCATCTATTAGTCCCTTGCAACCTATGATGTTTCCTTTGCACAACCCTACTCGAGGCGTGTTCCATGTTATACCCAAGTTCCTTACTATTTAACCTGTTATTACATGATTACTTAACTTATCTGTGTAAGGCTAGTGATAATTAACAATATATCCAATAATCATAGAAGTGCATGCGATAAACAAAACAGTATAAATGTATAGAATGCAATACACAAGAAGATGCACAAAACTTGGAATCAACTTCTCTTTATTATTATTCATTCAGGGTTGTAGACTCGACACCACCCCACGCACTCAACTGCAAGGGTCCATGCACTTAGCTGCAGACTCTACTAGGCCTCTCGACACTCAGCTGCAGAGCCTCTTCCTACTACTACGACCCACTACACTTAGACTCTTACTCTATGCTTGAACCATTCATATTCATCTATCTCCTTTTCCTTTGCTCTCTTTACAACATAGAGCCTTGCTCTATTTATACAATCCCATGGTCCACGAACCATGGATAGGCTGACATGACATTACATTACGTTACAAAACTTAGGACAGAAAACCTTATCACTCAACCTATACTTCTCACTCCGTGCCCGCAATTCGCGGAGTATTATAATACATTTGACCAAACTTGGGCTTTGAGCCCTAAAACATGTTGTTCAAGGATCTGATGCCCAACAGGCCCCCAACACAAACATTTTGACTCCTCCCCGAGTCACTCAGGTCATGCAGCGATCTTGGCCCAGAGTCCCTCGAACTAGTCCCGCACTGCTTGGAGGTCTGCAACACATTGTTCTGCGGTTTGCTAGACCTATTGCATGCGCTATTTCGATTTTTCTTTGTGAGGATCAAATCCCTAACTTAGCACATAGAGCCTCTACATCTGTGCGAGCTTACCCTCGATATCTATCGTAATGGTGAAGGCCTCGTCATTCCATGGTTGGACGTGTGCTTTGAGAAGTGCATCTTTTTGTCTCGCGACATCCACCTGCTCTTTCAGTGCCCTTGTTTCTTGCATCTTTGAGAGTCGTTGATCGAGGACAACTATTTGAATAGTGCCTCGCACACTATCATACTGCCCCTATAGTTCGTGTGTCTCTATTTCTAGGCAATGTATGTTGGGGTCCTTCGGCAAGGATGTGAGGGCGTCAAAGGCTTGGTCCAACATACTGGTACAGTGTTGCACTGGCTATCAAATTTCCTCCAACCCTGTTTGGATAGCACTAATGTGCTGCTCTCTAACTTTTGGGGGAGTGGAAGGCTGCACCTTCAGCTACAGCTCGGCAATCTATAGATTCAGCTCTAGGTGCACTCACATTGCTTCCTCGCATATGTTTCTGACTCCACTTGCAAAACAGTGGATCCGCACTTCTGTTGGCAGGTCCATGGCAATGGAAAACTCTGGGACACGGTGACACACTTCATCCACTATCTACACTAACTACTGGTTTTGGGACACCAGTTTGTCATGTTGTAGGCTGAATTGTTTGATGTTTATCTTTTGCTCACTCATCACCTGAATCACGTGACCCTCCTTGGCACAGAGCTCTGCTATTATTCCATCCTACAGTTGGTATAGTGTGTCTCGTGGAAGGGCAACCAAATTAAGGCCTAGTCTCTTGATCCTGCCAACTGCAGCTCTGTTGATCGCATTCTCTACCACTAGTTCCCCTTCCAGTAGCACTATGGTATTGGCCATCCTTTCACATAGCATCTGCTCTGCTGCTGATGTGCTTGTTGCGGCATAGGTGGCTACGGTTCCTTCTTGTGGGCGGTGCACCTATATTTCTTGCAATTTCACTCTTATGGCCCCCAACACAGTTTAATGCTCCGACATGACTTCTTGGAGTGCCTCCTTAGTGACATCGCGAACCATCTCGCCAATGTCATAGAGGTCAGCTTTCATTAACGTGATCGGGTCGATGGCCAATTTGGAGGCCTTAACCTTTTTACGTGGACCCAATCTCTCTATGACGTGCGACCTCTTGAGTTGGATGGAAGTTGTGCTCGGGTCCATGCCTTCTTCTGCCAGGTCTGTATCCTTTACCTCCTGTCCTATAGACAATTCCTAGCCCTCCTCTACTTGCATTGTTGTGGCCCTTGTTGTCTATGCTACTGCTGTTATTTCGGCGGCCTTGCTTGCTCCATGGCTGCCTGTGCTACCTCACAGACTGCCCTTACCTCTGCCACCACTCTTTCGTTGCGCCTTTTCTTGGCCAGCTATGTGACATGTAGCTTGGCCTCATCCTTTCTTTTCTGTGTTGTTGTCCTATCCAGCTCCACCGAATCTGGGGGGGCGCCACTCGAGAGGCCATGATTCTAAAACTATAAAAATTGCATCATCAGTGGTGATGAAGGAGAGCTTGGTCCACTGTTGCAGTAGATCCTTTTGAGCCTTGATGTAAATATTGTGCACATTTGCATTTAAGTCTGCAAATCTCCGCAGACTATTGTGCAATGTGGGGGACAAGCACGACCTCCTATTAATCCACATCTAGATGCTCGCCTCCATGAGCACCCAGAAGATCTTCGTATCTCGAATCTGCTTGACATCCTTGGTAGTCCAGAGAGATGCATATTTTTCTACCTTTGACGTGTGACGCTCAATGCTCAAGAACTGACTATCCTCTACCAGTTCTCCCACTACCAGCAAAATGGACAAGAGAAACCATGCCTAGTGGAAGGTCTTGCCCTGCTCCTGGGCTTCCTTGCAGTCAATCAAGAATTCCTCATAGAGGAACTTGACCCAGTTGAATTGGACCCCTCTCTGCATTGTTCAGCCAATACAACTACTTGCACTAGTACTTCATCGCCATGGCATTTTCTCATTACCTTCCCAAACGGGAGTTGGGTGGCTATGCGCACCCCTTTATCCTTGATACTGTTGATGGCGTAACCCCTATTTTTCTTCTCGAGCTTATGTTTTTTCTTCATGGCTTCTACGAGAGCCAAATCACCACTTTTTCCTGCTATCATCATTGGGTCCCTTTCCCTTACAGGGAATCCGAGAAATTATATTGATGAGATCCACTATGATGGAAATAGGCTCCTCCAACTATAAGTACCCATCATGCACTAGGCAAAGTAGCTACCTGATGATGAAAATAGTGATGGTCATATGGTGAAAGTGTGGTATCCATAGCAGATGAAGTAATTCAACCTTCTCCAAACTGCGCAGCCATTTTTGTGGCTGTAATGTGATCACCGACCCCTTCATAGTCTGTTTCATTAGGGTCTCCACCTCTAAGTGTGGGAACTTTTCGCTCTTTGTGAGGTCCCAATCTTCAAATTTTAGGCTAGGTACACGTCCTAGGAGTAGACCTTCAAAGGTAATTCTATCAAGGAGGGATGGGGTCTAGATTGCACTCTTCATTACATCCAGATCCTTTGGTACCTTGGCTTTCCCCTTTCACAGAGGGACATACTTGGGAAATTCTGTTGTAGATCGCGTTGGTTGAATATCCGCCTCCACTTCTTCTTCCTCTTTAACCTTGAAAATATGAGCTTGTAAGTCCTCCTCCTCATCATTTGACTCAGTGGTGACATCCTTCCCCTTTTCTTCCATTGAGAGCTTACTAAACCGCAGATTCCTCGGGGACATGCAGACTGGTCCAGTTGACTGCTTATCTTTTTGAGGTCTCGGTGTCTAAGGTGATTTCAGGATTTCTGACGCAACCTCAGTACCTTTGGGAACATCATGTACTGTGGGGTTCTGCGTAGCCTTGTTGGCGGTTCCCTCTGGAAAGCCTAAACCTCTCTTGGTAGCCACCATCTTGTTTGAACTATATGTTGTCGTTCGCGAATTTCGGGGCTCGAATAATGCTCGGTGCTCAAAACTCTATGCTCTAATCAACTACTCAAATCTCAAGTGAACAAGTGTTGTCTTGTGGCTAGCCCTTGGGGTTTTATAGTGCCTTTCGAATTCAAATTCAACTATTCCTCCTAATTCCGGGCCATCAATGCTTTCTTGGCAGTAGATTTTCCCAAATCTTGCCCATAATTTACATCTTAAATGCTTGTCACCTTCTCCATTTGGCCTTAAATCAGACATCCCGTCATGAATAGTGACACTAACTATCACTTCCCAATGTACCTGCACGGCATCCCAGCCCCCCGTGCGTGGGCGCGATCCTTGTGACATGCTGATTCTGGACACACCTCCCTTATTGCACAACTCCCAAATAGACTCCTTTATGGTCCCATGCTCTCTTTCAACTGCCTGGAGCACTAAGATTGTGCTTCCTACAGCTAGTTAGGTGATCACACTACTTGTTCGAGACTCTAATTCACCTTCCAGTATAGTCGACGGAAAATCCCTGATTGCCCTCGCAATAGCCGGTGCCGCGTGTTCTATTGTATGTAGTGCACTCCCCTGGTTACTGTGTTAGATGAGATGAGGTCATAGCCATGGCAGCAGAGTCATAAATTCTCAGCGACAGTCTTCTAATTTAGTGCTATGATCATCCACACCTTGCCTTTTCATCCTTGGTTTATCAATGAGACATGCTTGCTTGATCTCATTTTCCAGCCTCTTGACCTCTGTGTCCATCAAAATGCATTTCCTCCTCAGTCTACCCAGTTTTTTTCGAGTTCACAAAGTCTAAGGTTCCCTAGCCAAATGGCTTCCTAAAGCCTTATGTGTTCAACCTCATGTAACTGGGTGATTTCTTCGTCCCGGGCTGCACGCACTATCACATTTACAGGTGCTATTACGTGTGGATTATGCTTTTCATTTTCTTCAAAAATTACGTTCGCTACTCTGTTCCACCCCTTTGGAGTCGTTTCCATGGTCAGGGTTTCACACATTGTCATATAGGCCCATTGAACTGCTAGTACACGCAGGTCCCAATCAGTGAGTCTGGCCTGGTGAACCCTATTTAATACTCTGCACACCCAATCACATGATTCTCTATGAATAATTGGTAGCACACATCGCCTTTCTTGATGCTGCATTTTGTATCAATTCTCTATTCTGAGAGTGGTGTGTGCTTGTGCGAGTTGTACAACATATGTCTGTACTCATCAGGAAAGGTGGGCGTGCAAGTTGTTCCACCCTTGGTGACTGTCTCTCATTCTGAGCTAGGGTTTTCTAAAGCATAGGTGCATCATCCTTCTGCATCCACGCAAGTCCTCAAAACTTCCCTGATGCATACCGCACCATCTTGTGGGTGTTGCATGCAGTGCGCACTTCAAAGCATCAAACTGTTGTTGTTTTGGTACTGCGCTTTCAAATTTGTTTAGGAATCCATCCACCACTATCAACCCATCATATGTAGGTAGATCCCTTGCCTATGTTGTCATGCAGAGTAGTGATCTAACCATCATGTTGCAATTATGCATTGTGACTTCGTGCAACCGATTCTGTCATCGCTTTATCTCTTCATCTGAATCTAAAGTGCAAGAGATTTCACTCTCCCATGAAATCCTTCCATCTGTATTCGAATTCACCCAATCCTCTTCTTGCGCATTTATCTTGTAAAAACAATCGAGATCATCATCACTATCATCATTGCACACCGGTTTAGTGTATCGCACTCCTTCGGCTAGATCTAGCGGTACTACTACACGTAGTGACTTCTTTTGAAAGATCATTTTGTGCTTCTTTAGATTTACGATTCCATTCATATCAGTGGCCCAGACTATTCCTAGTAGTGTGGGATAGGGATTACTGTCATCGACAATCTCTATCACTTCAAAATATGCCAACATGCTCACACCTTCAATATCTATTGTTACCCCTTGCAACCTTCCCATGGGCAAGACCTTCTGTTGGTTAGCCATTCATAACTAAATAGGACACAATTGTAGCATAGGTTTTCCCATGCGTTCCCATGTTTGTTTTGGCAGTACATTCACGTTCGATCCAAGATCTAGGATTACCTGATCCATTTCATACGTGCTGATTTGTGCAGTCAACCTCATTTCCCTTCCTGTGCGCAATGCATGCTTTCCAAGTTTCCTAACCACGCATGGTTCTCCTAACCCCGTGGACCTAGTGATAAGTTCCTGTAGTCTTTTTACTACCTTGTTGTCATGTAGCAGTTTCAACCATGTCTCCAAAAAGGTAGTGAGCATTGAAGGATCCATCCCTGGTTCTAGTTGATCCTTACTACCTGAATTGGAGGCCTCCGTGAAGCTCTTCTTATCATCCATGAATGTCTCCTTCGTGCGTTCTAAATCAAATTCAAGTTCCTTTATAAGAGGCTTGCAAACCCACAAACTTTCTTGTGATTGCTTCCCTTTATCATCGGGAGTGGTCATACCGCTCTTGAGCATCATGTTTACATTCAGGTCTTCTTCACGTGGTTTAAACCTGATCATATGAAAATTCTAAGTTGGAGGGGCCTAAAGTACCCCTTTTTCACGCAGTCTTTCTATCAATGTAGGGAAAGCTTCTGCCTCATGATCAAGCTGAGTACAACACAAACATGATGTCCTTGTCTAGTTTGTACAATCGTGGGCATAATGCCCTGGCCCTCCGTAATTGTAACAAACTAGTTGTCTGTGACCCCTTGTTGGTCCCATTCCACCTCGTCCTCGACCGTGCCCCTAAAATCCAGCGTGCACCATTCCTGCATTTGGGTTGAGATCTTGCATTTCTGTCTTCACCTTGTAGGCAGGATTCTGATCCATCATTACTTCGTAGCTTCTACAGGTGCATTTATCATGGCCTACTGGCCTGCATAAATTACAAAACAATTGTTGGGATGTCTGTGTATACTTCTGCAATAGATGACAATTATCCATAGTGTGTTTTCATCCTATCTAACATATCACACACCATAATGTAGGTGCCACACTTGGTCCTACCTATGCCTCAGGTTTTAACGGAATTGGCCCTCCTCCTACCAAGTAATTCGATAACACTAGACAAGGGTCCTTGTCATGCCCCTAGCCTTTGCATTTTCTGCACCATACCTCCTCGCATGCCTCTAGCTAAGGTGTCTTTTCCTATTTCAAGCTTTGCATCTCCAAAAACAAATTTTGTAGTTGTGCGTGGATTTGTTCGACTCCCAAACTAGGGTTTTGTATAGGGGTCTCATGAAATCTCATTACCATCTCCAATGCTTCGGCCTAGGTGGAACTCTTTTGTTGTGACAATGTCATCCTTAAGTGCGGTGTTAGTGATGCTACAAATCATGCATGGTGCTATCCATCCATCAACATCATGTTGGCTTTGCGAATCATACCCTTCAGTCTTCCATCCAGATCCTAGGGGGTCTCGCCCGGGAGCATTGTGATCTCCTTAGACCCAACGATTGATTCTATTTCTAACTTTGGCTTGCTAAATTCTCTCTTCAACGTGGTCTGGATTTCTGTAATTCATCATTTGGATGGTTGTTAGAATGTTTGATGTACCATGTTAATGCATGATCTTGTAACATGCTTACCAATGTAGCCTTTTTGATATTGTCATCCATGACTCCTTGTGCTTCCCATACCGCTCTTACCATGAACCAGAATTGGTCCGGATCTTCATTACCAACTCCTCTGAATACCGGTAATTTGATCACACTCGCCATATTGAATTGTGGTGATGGTGGAGGTGGGGTGGGTGGAGATTGAGGTGAGGAGGGTGAGACAGGTGGTAGTGTAAGTGGAGGTGGTAAACACGGAATTCGCTGCCTTATCAGACTGACCACGTTTCTCAGAGAAACATTCACGAGCTCTTACTCACTCTCCTATGAGGGGGAAATTAAGGGATTGGTTTCCAATTCTTCACTACTTCCGCTTGTGTATATCTTCCCACTTCATGTAGTCCCAAACATTAATTTATTAGCATAACCCGCTTTTCACACAATAGCATCTTAATCCAAGAGTTCAATATTTGATATACTTACCTCGTGACCCCTTGAGGAAACATCACTTCGCCTCACTGTAGTTGACGGTTGTGTCTAGTGTGAACTCAGTGATAAATCCTCCTATAATTTGGTCAAGCCAATGGTCCATAGCTCACGTGAGCTTATCTCCTGACGCTTCTAGTCTACGGAGTAATTCCAAAGTCCACACAATTGGTTTGTTGAGCCTACATATTCCATATTTGTCTACTAGCTTCATGATCCACTCATATAGCTCAGAAGGAAAGGATGCAAAATAAATTTAGTGGATTTCCGTATAAAACTAGTGCTCCAACCACTGTTCCTTAGATACTCGCTGATATTTTTTTTCCTATGCCGAAAACTCGTGAATCTTCTTGTCCAACTACCCTTCAATTTCTTTCTTTATTTGATTCCAGTGGCATGACATCAGACACCCCTTATGCAGATCCCAGTCTAAGCAAATGAATCATTTGATGGCTTGTAGGGACCTAACCCAGGTTCAGAGGTGATTTAGCCAAACCAATCCTAGTACTACTAGCCCTTTCGGCAACAGTCTGTGGAGCACGAACTGAGGTCTCAGCCGAAGTAGTATGGGAGGGTGCTAGAACCTGGTTTTGCCACCATGGGGATGTCTGATGAGCTTCTAGCAGTCCGTGGTTTGACCCTGTGCACACATCGCTATGTTCATCTATTAGTCCCTCGCAACTTGTGATGTTGCCTTCGCACTGCGCTACTCGAGGCGCGATCCATATTATACCCAAGTTCCTTACTATTTAATCTATTATTACCAGATTACTCAACTTATCTGTGTAAGACTAGAGATAATTAATAGTATATCCAGTAATCATATAAGTGCACACGATAAAAAAAAAGTATAAATGTATAGAATGCAATACACAAGTAGATGCACAAAATTTGGAATCAACTTCTCTTTATTATTTTTCATTCAAGGTTACAAACTCGACACCACCCTATGCACTCAGCTGCAGGGGTCCGCACACTTAGCTATAGACTCTACTAGGCTTTTGTGCACTCAACTGTAGAGCCTCTTCCTATTACTACGACCCAATACACTTAGACTCTTACTCTATGCTCGAACCATTCGTATTCATCTATCTCCTGCTCACATGACATTACATTACAAAACTTAGGGCAGAAAACCCTATGACACAACCTATACTTTGCGCTCTGTGCCCACAATTGACGGGGCCTTATAATACATTTGACTAAAACCTGGGCTTTAAGCCCCAAAGCATGTTGTGGGGGGATCCAATGCCCAACAGAGGCTGGAAGATTGTCACATAAGGGGGTATTGGAGACTATTAGAAGGAGAGTTTTCAACATGAAGGCTAGGTTGTATCTCTCCTTTTCATTCAATTATAATACAAAAGAGTATTTCTTCCTCACTATATTATCCATTGGATCTGATATATTGAATGTTTACTTTCATTTTCCACTGGTTATGATATTTTGTACTAGTCTCCTTGACCACTACTCTATGTGATATTAAATCATTTATATATCATGCGCCTTCAATCTTTTGTTTGTTATTCTATTTGCAGGTCTTAATTATATGGGAAGCTATATCAGACCATAGCAAGGATCTTCTTTAGGCATTTCATTCGAAAGGTTTGGATTGCATACTCCATTACTCCTGCTTATGATTCAATAAAATGGACCTAGGGAAATATTTACTAGTTTGTTTATTTATTACTACATTCAATCATTGAGTCTAGGGACATCTTGTCTTGTCTAAAAGACAAGATTTGTCCACCTAACAAATTGGTGATCATATTGGGTCTATTATTGACATGGATCTTTATATATTTCCATACTTTTTGTTTGAGATTCTACTCTGATTATGGGAATTCCTACCTCAATGACTATTATATGAAGACATTGTATTGCAATCCTAATTGTTTATTTCAGGTCTCTAGTTAGTTGGTTTATAATCCAAACTTTTCAATGATAAAGTGATTCATTCCTCAAACACCTTTTTTAAATTTTCACTATAGGGGGGAATCTGTTACACATCATTTTTTCACCATTAGGAAAATGACCACAAACCTAGATCTCTCACTATCTAATGAACTCTTGGAAGGAATCCCCCATAATGTTGGAAGAAAAACAATTCTATAAATAAGGTATACCTCTTGATATTTTAAGCATTGAAGATATTACTGAAAGAGAAGAAAAAGGTCCTGAATATCATGTTCTTACTAATAGTGATCCTTTAATTTTTCAAGCTCTTTATTTTGAACCTTTTTCAATAGATCCTTGGTATTTTACTCCATTAAACTTTTTAGGTCAAAGTATTCCTCGTTTATGCATTCCTTTTGATTTTGCTCCTAGGTGAATCATATCATAAGCTTCTCCTATGAGTTTAACCTTTTATTTTTAGAATAGAACACCCCTTAGCCAGTCTGCTATGAATTCTATGTTTATAGGATCTCCAAAGTCATTCCTATATGGTGTATATTCGATTCCTACTAGATATTAGTTAATCAATAGAACATTTTCGAGAGCCACCCCTTCTCAAGTTTCTACTTGGTTTTCTAGAATTTCATCTAGTTTATCTACTACAAATGTAGAAATTACTACTCAAAAGATGACTTCGATTCATGGAAGACCTTTTGTATTAGACTAATAAATTAATATGTTATCCAGCAACACAGGTTCTCCTCAAGCAACTCTAGATCGAATTTACTATCCAGATGGGGGGAAGCCATCCTATATTCCTCCTGTAGGGCAAGCTCTTGGAGGAATTTGTCCTTTGTTTGTAGCAACACCTATTACTGGAACTTATACAAACCTTGGTCAAATACCTCAGGTCAGTCCAAGTCAACAAGTTATATCTCAATACTTGATTGGTGCTCCATTTCTAGGAATGGGGAGTACTATTTAGAACCATCCTTATATTAAATAGCCTATTCAAGATACTCCTCAAGTGCGTGTGCATAAACCTAACTAGGTTACTGGCCAAACCATATCATATATATTTGTTCAACAACCTGTCCAAGGTACCCCTCAAGTATTTGTTCAACAACTTGTTAAGAGTATTCGTCAAACATTTCTTTAGCTTATT
>APFE030696239.1:134471-179994 GCA_000404065.3 Pinus taeda | reverse complement strand
AAAACACAAGAAAATGTTACTTATGGTCCGCTTTCAGCTCTTTTCCTGACCTTTTAAAGCAGAAAAGATCGCCGAGTTGTCCCTCTTGGCTCGTTAAACGCTTACTAAGGGGCAGTCGTTTTAAGTTCTTTTATCGACCGTTAAAATATAAAAAGATTACCGGGTTTTTGTCATTTCAAACTCGTTAATGGTTACGAAACGACGTGATTTTGATCCCCTTTTTTACTTTTTCAGGTCAAAATCACTATTCATGAAAAGTACTCCTCGATCGTAATGATCGGGCGGTTCTTTCGGGTATCATTTTACACTTTTTCGGACCCGAAAGACACAACTCTACGAAAAAGGACCTCTGGATTTTTCTTTTCTGTGTCTTTTTCAAACTCTCTAAACATGAAAAAGACTCCGAGTTTTACCTATGTCGGACTCGTTAAACCCTGACGACATTGGACTCGTCATTATGACGAAAATTGAGCTTCTCCTCCCTAGGGCTCATTAAACTTTTACTAGGTTGGATTCGACCGAAGGTCGAACTTACACCACAAGCATATGCTATCCCCATCAAGCTTGTTAAAAATAATCGAGGTACTCGCTAGAAATGGCGGGGGAAAAAAGAAAATTTTGGAACCGTAATTATAGTCGTGTCGGCAGTATGTCACTCTTGAACATGGCACTTTTCTGCTTTCGTGTCAGGGTGGGGATATCTCTGTTTCACGTGCCTCGTGTGCGGTGATGTCTATTTACTCTCTTTGCTATTGCCACGTCATCATGACCTCTGGATCTATACATGACGTCAAATACTGCAACTCCACTGTCGTTTTGATTATGCGCCGATATGTTCAAGAGAAGTTGACCTCTGAAATTTTTGATAGTTCTAAATCTTATTTCTTTATCTCGGTCGATATGTGGGAACTTATGGCCCACCTTCGACAAAGATCATTATCCTGTCACTCAGTCATTTTCCAGGAAAGTGACCTAGAGACTCCCTGCTGACCTTGGAGCCTGCATGCCTCAATGGCAGGTTCTTCGTATTCGACGCGAGGTTTTCGTCATTGACCTCCGATCGGATGACTCTACGGGTGTTCGACATCGGCTCATTCATTCACACACCGTAGACTGTACCTATAGTACCTTGAGAACCATTGCCATTACTGGTGGTACCTCTCGCGCCTGTTAACAGCTTTCATTATTGGCTGATAATCAGACGATGTTCATGCATGTTCGACTTCAGCTTACATTTTCGCGTGCTTGAACTTGTACTTGTGTTCGGGTCGAGGTGGAGCGCAAGACCCTGGATTGTGTTTGTTGTAATCCAGGCGTAATTTTGATACATGACTCTTTCGCTGGATGGCTGCGACCATACCTGAGTCTATTCATCGATCCTAACTAGATGGCTGCGTCCATACTACGGATCTTGATTGTTATGTACTCTGTCAATGGACGGTTGCGTCCATACCACATATATCATGTATTTGAACTATCATACTGTATCTCTCCATGCAGATTCTCGGCGGCAGCTGGATATGATCTTGTAAAGCACTTCACCTCTCTCTCTCTCTCGAGGTTCATGCTTTAGGGGGCATTTGTTACGCAGTAATTTGTTACCGTTGGTCACCGTCCTTGTTACCCCTGCTTTCGCACACTGGAGGACACATTCATGGACCTGTGACCAGTGACACAACTTAAAAACACTTGCATTGGATTCTCCTAAGTATGAACTTCAATATCCCTAAAGACACCTTTTGAAGATTAACCCTAAAAAATGCCCTTTTTTCATTAGCGCGGGTCCACAGTGTCTAACCCATGCCAATGGCTCAGTTCCTCCAAAGAGGGCGCACCCATAGACGCGCTGTCATAGAACAAAGCCCGCGCCACCCAAAATTGGTCATGATTTTTTGGCCAGCGCGCACTGAAGTGTTTTTTCCTCCATTACTCATGCAGTTCTCTGGGGAAAAATCTCATGGAAGTGATCGAGTGTCGTCTTTTTCATCCATGACAACCCAGTCCAAAGGCTATTCTGGGACAATGCGAAATCTTCAGTAGGTGTCCGGATACAATGAATATTTCCTCTCCCTCCATCTATAAATAACTGTCACCCTGCATTGAACCAGCTAGTTTTTGAAGTTTTGAGTTTTGAAGTGTTGCAAGAGCTAAGGTGAGCTAAGATTATGCTGGATTGATAGTAAGAGCTGAGAGAGAAGTTATGCTGCTGGAATGTTGAGAGAGGAAGTGACTTTGCAAGGCATGTTTAGCTGCTGACCCAGTCGGAGGAGATTTCAACGTCAAGCCTATTTGGTTGTAATTCTTCTCTTTTTTTATTGAATAATGAACGACTGTCATTATGGTTCCACTCACATATTCTTCTGATGATATTTGAGTTATATCCTACTTGACTGATATATAATTGCATGATATTGGATTTTACGCTTGTGTTGGATTGTTCTTTGTTTGTGCAGGTGTCCATGCGTGGAACGTAAGGATAGTGACTGGCCAAAACTAAAGGACAGGAGCGACGTTTCTTCCACGACAAATAGCGTTGGATTCCAGGTAGATCTTTCTGATCAACCTTTAAATTATGCAATTAGGAACTTGCGTGCAGCGTGTATGATTGTTGCTAGACCCCTATCGGGCTAGTGGGATCGCCTCTGTCTGCAGAGGGGATTTACCAACCCAACACATAGTGTAATAAAAAATTACATACTTTCCCAATACTATGAACCCTCTTCAAACACATTTTAGAATGATCATAAATCAAAACAATAAAAGAACCTTTGTAGCACAAATATATCTTACAATTATCTATCCAAATCAAGTGGATACACTTGTATAATCTAAAGGATGCCAAGACTCATTACTGCATATTAAGTATTTTTTATTTAAAATTTGAGTGGAGTGTTGTAACTTGTGGCACTGAGACTTCCATCACTAATACTTCTTTTGATTTCTCCATAATATATGTACTGGGCATGGAAGGAATCAATGCAAATGGAATGGGTTGATTATTTTAGACCACATCTTAGACCATTGCCCATTGTGCTCCATGCATGGATAACATTAGAAAGAGATTTGAATGCTTACATATGTTGTAGTCTATTAAACAAGTTTGATCCTTGATTTATTTCCCTTCAAATTGAAATCATTCTTCCTCTACTAAAATCCACATGATTAATTTTAGCTTCAACCTTATATTCACTATAGAATGTCCAAAATCATATCATTTAGGTTTTCCTTGACAATGATTTGATCATGATTGAAAGCACACATATCGACATTTCTTTAAACATTTTTCAAACGTTCCTTTCAACAAACACTTGAGATGTAGATATTGCTACCATAGATTTGTTAGCAGCCCGAGTAGGAACAATCAGATGCTTCAAATAGAGAAAAACTTGATAACAAGTGGGCCAAGACAAAAAGACCAATCGCCCTTTGCTATTTTGTTTCTCGTTGTTGTAGCTCCAATGTGGAATTTTGTATCACCTCCACATCATGAGGCCCCTCCATGTGCTAGATATTGCACTACAAATTTTATTGATTGATGTACTCCCAAATCTTCTTTATGTCCTTGGAGTGAGGTATATTGGTGATGCCCAAGAAATTTTGTTGGGTTGATAAAATGGGGTGTGACTGAGTATGGCTCCTCTATAAATGCCTCTCTTTCTATGTCTTTGTGCTTCTAATCACCATCTCTTGCCTCTAGAAGGCAAGGGTGTAGGTGTGATAACCCTTTTAATATTTTCATAGAAATATGAAGCAAACAAAGTTCTTTCTACACATTAATTACTCCAGAAAACTTGGAATATAAATATATCCACGAGGATACAAATATTATATATTAAATGTATGAAGAATGATTGTACAATGAGAATGAGAGTCTTGTTTATATACCAAGCATGTGCCTCTTCATGGAGAGTCATGTCTCATTAGACATGACTCTTCAACTTAATTACTAATTAACTAATCATTATTTATGATTATTATCATTTACATTATTTTATATTATTTTTATATATTTATTCATAACATTGCCTTCCTCCTCAAAAGACCTTGTCCTCAAAGCTTGTCAATGAAAAAGGCTTGATCCTTTTTTTGGTTTCGAATGTCTTTTCGTCTCAGAGCAAGCATCCTCGTCGATACAAGTTGATATGTTTTTCTAAGTGACAAACAAAATTGTTGTACTAAGAAGGGATTAGACCATCCTAGATTAATCTTTTGTGTAATATTTTGATCACTGGAATTTTGTAATGACCTGTCATCATAAGACTAAATTGAGGTTACATCACTATTCTCTGGAACATTAGTTTGTTGTTTCTGGTCTGAATGGTCCTGATACGTAGCATGGTTGAGTTGTCTACTCTCATGATTCAGATGTCGATAGGGAACTTTTTTGGTTTGACATTTCCTTATTAAGTGTTTGGAAAATTTTTGATTTACTTCAGGGAATGATGTTGTTGAATTGGTTACACAACCTTCACTTGGGATGTTAATCATCTAAACTATAACATATAAGTGTCATTTCTTCAACTGACTTGTCTTCTTGAGTTGTCATATTCGCTGGATCGATATTTGTTCCCTTATTTTCAATTTGGATTGTTACGACTGGAGATTTGAACACTTCTTGAGTGAATTGTTCTAACTTGTCTTTTAATGCTTTTTTATCGTCCTTAGGTTTCTTAATTTGAGTGAGTAGATTTTGATTATGGTTCCTTAGATGTAAAAATTCTTTGATTTTTGATTCATCAATGTTTTGATTTTTGAGTTTTTCATCTTTTAGATCTTTGATTTGTTCTAATAAATTTTTATTAAGGTTCTTTAAACATAAAGTTTCATCTTCTTGAGTTATTTTTTTGTGACCTTAGTCTTCTTCACTTGTGCAAGTAATTTTTCGACGACGTCCTTGAGGCAAGAAATTTATTCATCCTTTTCCATTACGTTTTTTTAATGCATATCCACAAGATTTTTATGTTTGTGTTCTAATGCTTTTTTGTTTTGTTGAAGTTTAGTTATTTTGCCATTCTCTTGATCTTTTCGCTGCACTTTCTTGGTACACTAGATTACATCGTTTTGTGGGAGTGATGATGGACATTCAACTTGCAATTGAGATTCCATTTTCTTTCTCTCATTAAAATCAACATGTTGTCGCTAAAGTATTGTCATTAATTGTTCTATATCTCTTGCAAATGATTGTTTTTGTTCATTACTTAGAGATTCCATATTTTCTTTTTCTTTTTCTTTTTCTTCACTTCTTTTAACTTTATATGGAATTTTTTTAATTTTTAATTTTTTAAAATTTAACTATATAATTGAAAATAATTATATGATTATAAACTATATGATTATAGTATATAACTTACATGGTTAAAACTATATTAATCATAAAATGAACTATATATATTTTATATATAGTAGTGAATAAAAATGAAGTTGTGAGTCAACTAAAAAAAACAATGGCAAGCGTGACGGTTTGTGGAAGAGACCACTGATAGAACACACGGTTAGATATGGTGCCAAAGTGTGATGAAAATAAATCGATAGTGGGGGAACAGTGGGGAAGAATGATAGACTGGAAAAAATGTGTCAGTGGGAGGTGGGAAATCAATGAGAAGGTGGCGGTGGCAATCGTTTTTGAACATAGATGAGGTTGATCGAGTGGATGTGGTTGGGAGGTTAGTCAGCGAAGAGCGGTGGTGGGGGCAGCGAGGAGTGGTGGACAGTTGTGAGGAAGGCGACAAATGACCAACGATGGATGGAACCTGCGGCTCAGGTCTTTTGACAGTGACGACGGTTGTCAACAGCGTTGTTAGTGACCATGGGTTTTTATTTTATTTTATTTTGTTGTAGCAGTGCAACCGAGGTAGTGGCGACAAGTGGTGGAGCGGGCTAGCTAGATCAAGGGCGAAAAACAACTAAGTCCACTAGCATTGGTCGATAACAGTCGGACATGATGGTAGAGAGGCTGAGGTGGGAAATATCGTGATTGCAACTTGCAGTGAGGAATGGTCAAGTTAGTGGACGGTTGCAACAATGTGGCCAGTCAAGGTACTGGACAACTGGAACCTGAGTGTGCAACGACAATGTGGACGAGTTAGCAATCACTACAGGTTGGCAGATTCGACTACAACCACAATAGTAGTCCGAGAGTTGTATGCTTGGCAGCAATGGTAGGTAAGTTCTTTTTTTGTGTTATTTTTTCCAAAAAAAAAATGATTTTTTTCCTTTTTTTAAAATATATTTTGAATATATATTTTTTTGGCTAAAGACCTAGTAGCAACTGCAAAATGGAGAAGCTCCTTTTCGTTGTAAATTATTAATTGATGACAAGAAAATTGTCGGGACGATGATGTCCAAAGGCCAGATGATCAGCCAAACGTGGCTTTGATACCAAATGAAGCGAACAAAGTTCCTTCTACAGATTAATTACTCCATAAGACTTGGAATATAAAGATATCCATGAGAATACAAATACTTAAATGTATGAAAGATTATTGTACAATGAAAACGAGAGACTTGCTTATATACCAAGCATGTGCCTTTTCATGGAGAGTCGTGTTTCATTTAGACACGACTCTTCAACCTAATTACTAATTAACTAATCATTATTTATGATTATTATCATTTACATTATTTTACATTATTTCCCATACATTATTCATAACAAAATATTAGTAAACTTGCTTTAGAAAAATTATGTCATGTATCCTTTTAATATTTTCGTAGAAATATTCAGAAATTTACTTTAGAAAAATTATGCCAAGAACACCATGAAAATTTCATCATTTACATAACAAAAATTACTAGCAAATAAACCTTCAAAAATTAAACAAACTCAACTTTATTATATTAACTGGAACAAGATTACATGCAAATACAACTACCAATAGTTGAGTTAGAAAATAACTAAAATGGCCTCCAAATAGCTGCTACAACGCTGATCCTGGCCTCCCAAAAAACTGCAACTGAAGATGAAATTCAAATTGAAGATTTGAGTGATCTCCACTCCTAATCTGCGGAGAACTGCTCCAGATCTGCTCACCAACTCATGTTGATGTAGTCCAATCAGATCTCTAGATGAAATCTCCTCAATAGTGGGTTGAGTTTTTGTCCATAAGGAACCCAACGATTTCCATTCTAGGGCTCTCTAAAGCTGAGAACTACGTTCCAAAACCTCGCTAATAGAAAATACTGCAAATTCCCAATGATCCCCAAATGACTTGCTTCCCCTCCTTTTAAAGATTTGATGGACATCTCTCTAGCCTTCTAGAAGCACTTTTCATTTTATTATTTTATTCCCTCTAGAAACTTCTTCCTTTTATTTATTTAAATGGCCTTTTTATTTTATATTATTTAACTCACTTTAATTTTGGAAAATGGTAACTTTACCACTAAAATTTTTCTGGCCACTGAAAGTCACTTTTCATCATCCAATCCTATAGATCTTTTCATCCAGGTTCCAACAAACTATTACACTAAGCTATTTCTCCAAATAATCTTCTACAAATAACACCTTTAGAGAATTTAATTAAAATACACTGATAATAAACCTGTTTTACGGGAACCATCTTAATGCAATGAAACCAAGGACAATGTGCGAAAACTGACTTTGATGATGAAATATTAAAGTGAACCCCATCGGTCTCCATAAAATTCCTCCAAAACCCTCTAGGCCCACTAATGGCGTCATCTTGTTCCTGTGGCCTAGCTGTCACAAACCCTGGAAATCCATCCTAAGTGCATTATAAGGGTAACACAAAATGGGAACATTATAGGTGGATTACTTGAAAATGAAAAAAACATGAACCCTCAGTGCTGGAAACCTAATTGCTTCCAAACCCTTTGGTAGACTATTTATTTCCCATCTACAGGTTTTAAAACAAACATATGAAAATTGATGCATTTTCATTTACCAAAACAAGAACTCTTTTTAATTTACACATTATTTTTCTTTAGCCAGATATCTTGAAATTTTGTAACAAAGATTTGCAATGTTGGATGCCATCTTAATCAACGTGTAGTTATTACAGAATACAATAAAAGCAAAATAAAGTTCTATAAAAGGATTGCTAATTTAGAATCCAAGCCATGGAAGTGGGGAAAAGAATTAAATCTGTAAAAAAGAAAAGAGAATCCCAGCAAGAGCTAATTCATTCTCAACAAGAGACATCAAAGAAGCTATTTAGAAAACAATAAGGGGAACCAAAGTAAATACCTGATTATGGGAAATGAATATAAATTGCTCCTATTTCCTATCAATTAAAGGTGAGCGGCAATTATGTCGGGTGCGTGAGTAACACAGCTCATGCAAAAAAAATATGGAAAGATGATGCATCCCAAGAACCTCACAGGTATTGCAATGTAATTTTGCTTGAACTGATAAAACTCTTTTACTTTCTGTTTTAAATAAAATACCTGATTATGGGAAATGAATATAAATTGCTCCTATTTCCTATCAATTAAAGGTGAGCGGCAATTATGTCAGGTGCGTGAGTAACACAGCTCATGCAAAAAAAAAAAATATGGAAAGATGATGCATCCCAAGAACCTTACAGGTATTGCAATGTAATTTTGCTTGAACTGATAAAACTCTTTTACTTTCTGTTTTAAATAAAATAAATTAGAAGACAACAAAAACAAAAAATCATTTAATTGCTATGGAATGGCATAAAATTTGACATTGGTAATATGTTTATATTTTGTAAAACATTACAACTTCACAACATCATGTTTATTGCAAGGATACAGTACTGGAAGGTGTTCCAATGGATGATGTTACTTGGTTTATCTTAAATGATTTTAATCAGCATCTCATGGTGCCAAGCGAGAAAAAAATAGTAAATACAACTTGAAAATCATTTTTCTCAACACCATCTCTTATGCCTCAAAAGTTGAAACAGATATGCAATTACCAAATAGCTTGTTGATGATGCTAAAATGTATTCACTTATCGTCAAACCCCAAGCTTATTAACATATCAATTTTGCAACAGCATTTCAAATAAGAACTGAGAATGTAACATGCAAGTTGAATAGAACTCTGACCACAAGGAATGTAGTTATTTATAGCTCAAGGGTTACTATAACCAACTTGCTACAATTGCAAAACCAGAATTTACAATCTCTACCCCTTGTGAATAGCAGAGACAACACCTACCAGTTTAAAAGATGACATGATATTACACATGAGAAACCAACCTACAAAAACCTCAACAGTCATAGAGTTGGGAAACAAAGTTTTCCTTTATTTCCCACAACAAATTACATGATCCAATCATTACACAATAACACATAAACAACGAGTGGTGATAGTGGAGAATAGAGTGACATGAGACCTTTGCTCCTGGAGGATACACTTTGTGATACTGAGTAGCTTTTCAGCTATGAGCTATCCTGATCCACTGACAATCTTGTTAAAAAATCGAACCTTCCTTTTTCCTCTTCTCTTCTCTAATGCCTGCATTACATGGAAACGTTATGTCCCAGCAAAAATCATTACAACATAAGATACATTACAATGATTTTTTAGACTTATAGACTGAGACACTTGATTAACAAAACGTTCCTCACAATAAATCAGTGTTTATTAATTTGTGACAAAATTCAAAGCCATAGATGTCTTTTCATTGTTTGAATACTGTGTTTTATAAGCATAATGAAACTCAATCTGAGAACACTAGCGGTAAATTAAAAAACAATAGCCTAGCCATTGTAGCGATAGAGAACACCAGATGATATCCAAGTACATTGTAACAGCCAATAACCTACAACGGGTTGGGTGTGTGGGCACAATGGGAAGACAGGGACCTTGTCTGTGTGAATAATAAAGCCTGAAATAAGAATAGATATAAGGTACAAGAGTCTACCAAATATGGGAGTTAAAACTTTTGTCGAAATTATCACCCATTACAAAAATAATCTACATAGTATTCTGGCATACAGTGGATAGATATGGGGTTTCCCAACTTCTCAGAAACCATCAAGGGGCAACTCCCAGACCTTGTTTTTGTCTAGGGAATGTCCAGGGAATGTGAGGGATGTCATCCCTAGGAATATTCCCATCAAACCAGAGACTCCCCCCTGCAGTCCCCAAGGACAGGAAATGCGAGGGGCACATCCCCCAAGGCTGGGGACAGGTTCCTGTGCAACATTGACTGCTTACTCTTTCATATGAGAGATGAATATTAAAGGTGAGAGATGCCCAAGGGTGAGGGGTTTCTATATGTATTATTCTAATCCACGGCTATAAAGTATTGGCCTATATATATGGCACAATAATGTATAGGTGTGTTTGTCTAAAGGCATGAGCATAGAATGAATACCAATTGAGTATTAAGCGATCCCAAGGCTTTGGAAATATGGGCAGGTCATCAATATATAAACATCAATTCAATTCCCACATGCAATTAACAATAAAACAAAACTAGACTATACACAAAAGTGAGGGACCTAATATAGTATCATTAACCCCGAAGTCCAATTAGAAAGTTGAGATCCAACGCGATTTCATCTTGTTAGTTTGATCACAGGGACATCCACAGTTTCATAGTTGTCGAAGCTTGCTACCCAGTTAGTTTCTTCAAGTTTCAAGAACCTGCTAATTTTAGCAATTCTCCTACTTTCTAAGGGCCATAGTTTTGGAGCTCAAATGTCAGAGCTAACTGCATATTCCTGGTCTTTGTGAGCTCCCAATCTTGATGAGCCTCTTTTAGGCAACATCCAAGGTGTTTCATGAAACTGCTGTTTTAGCAATTAAGGTTACAAGGTTTGCATTCCAAATCAAAGAACAAATATGGGTTTTTTGCATGAACACAAATCCAATAAGACTATTTTAAATAACACAAGAGTTGCTATTTTAAGCAGTATAATTTTAGTTGTGCTATTTATAATAAGTGTTGTCATAACTGTTATCATGACATTCTGAAACTCATAATCTTTAGGTGGAACTGTGATTTTTGGCATATCTGTTTTAGTTTTCGCAGTTTATAGCAAGCAGAGAGGTAGTGTCTTGGCTTTTATATTATGGACTTTATATTATGCCTCTCTATCTTGGCTTTTATTTTTTGTTTAAGACCAGGATATATGTTTGAATTTATGGATTTGGGGTTAATCCTGATTAGCGAGTTGCAAGTGCATCATATTCTTCAGGTTCTTCTATTGTCACCAGATAAGTTTCACAAAGGTATCCTTTTCTTCCATATCTCCAAAACTCTCAGTTGTATAGGTTGCCCACCACATGAACTAATCATATGTAGGTCCTTCCAAATACATCAAAGCTATTTTGAATTTTTCCTCGTCTTGAATATTGTATAGTTATTTATATTTATATTGTATATTTATTTATATTATTATGTATATTTATTTATATTACTATGTATATTTATTTATTATTTATTTATGCAAGGATTCCTTTTCATGATCTAATAGAGCAAACATGTGCTCGGGAACTGGGTGATGGCCATAGTCAGTAAGGTAGAGCTCATGCTAGGCTTTTGCCCACATGCTAATGTGTATGTCCCAACCATCTTTTGCATTTTGATATTCATTCTTTTGATTTTGTTTTGTGGCCATGATATGCTCTTACGGTTTCTTTTAGTTGCATCAACCTCCCAGGGAAAAGTTCCATGGCCTACCTAGGTATGAGGATGTATGGTGCCAAATCCCAGAGAACCAATGGATAGTTGAACCCGAAGAATGGATATGAGATAAGGACTTGTAATGTAAGATGGAAAGTGATGAATATGGAATAGGGATATATGGGACTATGCTATCTCAATCAGGGCTCCCTAGATAGTGCCCCTCCTATACCCATTGGGCCATTAGGGGAGGTCCCACTAGACTAGGATAAAAAAATTGACCCCCCAGTTAAGGTGAGGGAACAAGATCATAGTCAAAACCCTTCCTTTTTTCAAGTCACCCCATAATCCATGTCAAGTACTCAAATGCAAACAAGTATAAGTACCCAACTGCAAAATAAATAAAGTACCTTTTGATTGGAATCCCACCTTTGTTTTCATGTGTTCCTACGAGATGGGTGAGGAAACATATGACTGATACAGGTGACAAAGATACATGATGGCACATCATAAGCTAGTGGTGGTTGTTGGGGCTGTTGGCTAGCTGATTGGAAGTAGATGAATGGGAGAAATTTGTTTCCTATGGGGTTATCCATTTTTGGTGGGTAACATGGCCCATGGAGAAACTATAAAGAGAACCTATGGGAAAGGATGAAAACACATTATAGTGCTAGTGTTGAGAGAGCAATTTTCTCAAGGGAGTGAGAGATTCCAGCATTGAAGGGAAGGTAAAAGAATGGTCGGAATACTAGTGATTTTTTTTTCCAACAGTTTTCAGATTTTATTGAGTAAATAATTCCTAGGTATAAAAGAATTGATGAGGTATAAATAAATCATATATGTTATTACAGAATTAACATGGTATGAGAGCAAGAGAAACTCTATGGGGGAGATCTTACAACACACAACACAAGGGTTTCACAAAAACAAAATTTTTATTTTGCAACAAGGGTTTGTGGCTAAAATCAATATGGTGCGCTGGTTGGAGAGGGTTGTAAACTTCAATCAATGGAAGGAGAGGATCACCATTGTTTTGATGGAAAATATCCTATGGGAACTTGCTAATAAAGAGATCCAAATTCCTTCAGATCCTACACAAGCAATAGAACACAATCTGAAAGATGTGAAGGTTAGGGGAATCATATTGGATGCTGTGAAGGATCACATAATCCTTCACATATCAAGGAAGCATACAACTCACCAAATGTGGTCAGCATTGATGAACCTATACCAAAGTAACAACCAAAACAGGGAGATGGCGTTGAGAGAGAAATTAAGAAATATAAGAATGAACAGCTATGAAATTCTAACCTCATACTTCACAAGAATTCAATAGGTTCATGAAGAATTCTCATTTGTTGGGGAAGTTGTCAATGAGGGTGAACTTGTTAAGATACTTTGAGTGGTTGTACCAAGCGATGACTACCTTTGTAGCATGTATCCTTGTTAGAGATGAGTTTCCTGATTGGACCAGGTTATGGGATGACTTCACCCAAAAGGAGATTTTGAAGAGTTCGATATTTGGTGGATAACATAGAGTAAAAGGTGGAGATAAGGAACTTGCTCTTTATGGGCAAGCAAAGAAGGGCAAGGGGAAAATCAAGCAAAATCAAAGTGTTGGAGGATCTTCACAGGGAGAGCAAAAGAAGGACATGAGCAAAGTCAAGCGCTTTGCCTGTCACAAGCATGGTCACTATGTTGGACAATGCCCCAACAAGAATAAAGACAAAGGGAATACATCAACAACTGCATCTGCACAGATGGATGAGTTAGTTGAGAAATTCAAGAAGCAATTAGCATTGATGTCATGTCTTTTAGGCACCCACGACGTGTGGTGTATGGTTTGTGGACAATAAAGCTTCTCATCAAAGGATGGGATCTCGTGACCTATTCACTAGTATGGCCAAGGAACATCATGATCTTCATGTGGAGCTTGGTGAAAATGACAAGTATGCAATAGAGGGTATTGGCACATGCAGTTCCAGTTGGACTCTGGGGGTCCTATGGAGATGAAGGAAGTATGGTATGTACCTGGATTAGTGAAAATATTGCTCTCTGTTTTGGCTATGGAGGGTAAAAGACTTGAGGTCAGTTTCACAGAAGGTGAGGTATCTGTCAGGCCAAAAGGAGTTGATCTTAGCATTAGGTGAGTGATAGGTAGCAGAGAGAGCAACTTGTATTTGTTGAGAGGACAACTAGTGAAGGCCCTTCTACATGAAAGTGACAACTAGAGGAAGCTTTGGCGCAGGAGGATGGGGCATGCACACTACAAAGCTCTACTACTATTACGAGAGATGGTCACTGGTTTTAACTTTTTCGGAGTTCAATTTTGAGCAAGATGGTGCATGCAAAGGATGCACACTTGGCAAACATATCAAAGTAGTGTTTCCTAATAGTGAGAGCAAGTCCAAGGGACTGTTGTATTTAGTAAATTTCAATATTTGTGGTCCTATGTTAGAGGAGTTGATTTGTAAATTGGAGAGGATATTCTACTAGACAGTTTGTCATAACAACTTTGATAAAATCATGCTTAAAATTTTGAAACCTACAATATGAGGGTTTATTTCTCCTTAAATTTATAGATCTATAAATTGTTGGTTATTGCATATGCATGCAAATTATAATTATAAAACGGCGAAATAACTCAAACCACAAATTAACACAAGATATAACTTGGAAAACCCTTTAAGGAGAAAACACAAAAAGAAGGTGAAGCTACTTTGCTCCCTTTTTCTGAATGAAAAATGGATGCAAGTACAAAGAAGTGAGGCTTGTGGCCTATGGGCTGCTACACTGCACAAATCCTCTCAATTTTCTCTCTCCTTATCCCTCTCACCTACTCTGTTCATCTATGGAGTGAAATGCACTCATCAAATAGAATAGAACCCCTTTTCCTCCTAGTGGTTAGAATATAACAATGCCCAATAGCCTATTAGTGGTTAAGTTTGACTCCCTCAACTCTTAACTAGAGTTACAATATGGACTCTTCTAGAGTTTTCTTCATCATGATCATGTGGCTCGCCCCATGTTCATGAACAATGGGGGCTGGTATGGCATCTTCTTGAATTATGGTAGTCAAAATAGGAAGGTGAACTCCCGAGTGATATAACATTTGCATATAGACTCCAATTGGGGCGATTTGTTAAACACACATGGTGAGGGAGAACAATTAGGAAAGATAAAGCATGCGATACATTTTTTATTCACAAATGATGTATATTTATGGTACATTATGTGACCGTTGGGATTCACATCCCAAGGTCTCTTGGACTGCTTTGTCCATTCGGCTTCCACGCTAACCCTTTAGGATTAGGTGTCCAACATTCCCCCTTAATCCGAAGGGTTATGTATGAGTCCAAGAAAAGAGCTGTAATACAAAATGTGCAATAATGCATGGCAGCACTAGGCTTGAATGTGCTCTATGAAATGTTGGTATAAAGGGTGGTGGTTTAAGGATAGCCACCAACACTGGAACGCTTAGTGCAGTTCCCGGAACTCTTCCAAACTTCGCAAGAAGTTGTAAGTCTTCTGCTAGAGGAAGTGATCCTATTGTTTTAAAGAGGGAAATCTTCAACCGTAAAAGGGAGGCCTCACCCCACATAAAAGGTAAAACTTCAACCTGTAAAAGGGAAGTCTCAACTTGTGATGGTTTAAGGATGACCAACAACTCTGGAATGCTTATGCAATTCCTGGAACTCTTCCAAAGCTGGCAAGAAGCTGAAGTCTTGTGCTAGAGGAAGTGTTCCAGATCGCCAACTGATGGCATGCTCACGGGCATATTTGTCCCTGGCTACAACTCTGAAACTGGTGTGGCAGGTTGTAGCTCAGGCTCGCTTGATGTGGCTTTGAAGCTTGTAGATGACCATCATTTCCCCCCCTGTCAGATACAAGGTGAGAAGATGGAGAAAACTCAACTGCAAGACTGTTCAGTATTCTGGAACAAGTTCTGACATGTGTTTGAAATATCTTCTTGGCTGTTGATGCCCATTGCCAAGAAGCGATCCATCCTAGATGAATCTTTGTTCTTGCAGGACGTTTGTTGCTGAAGCATCTGTGTGAAGAATGGGTGGTTTTATGACAGTGCTTACATGGATGAAGATCAAAACAGTGATCTTTCAGATGGCCAACTTGATCACAGTGTTGGCATTTCACGATCTGTTGTTGTCGTTGTTGTGGAAGAGGAGCGGAGTCTGGAACACCTAGAGGTGAACTGTCATGAATGAATCCAACACTCTGAAACTGAGTGGGCTTGGCGTAGTCTAGAATATGAAAGGACAAGTCCTTGTCATATCCAACGCCATTTCTATGCTTGTTGTGGACAAGCCGTTCCCAAGGTATGATGATGGGCTTGGGAAGTACAGACTAAACTTCTACATCTGCATGTAACCTTGCTGCTTTATTTGGTACTAAATCTGAATGAACTGTAACATGCTGCTGATGGGTGGCTGTCTCAATGTTTTGAACAAAAACAGGTTCAGAATGGTGTCTATTTTGATGTAGCTCTTCTTGTTGTAGCTGTGATTCAAGCTACAAAAAATCAATCTTTTCCTGTGCATTTTATAGACATGTCTGAATTTCTGAGAGAAAATCCTTACTGATTTTGATTGTATTATTCATAGTAGAGAGTATTAGACTGTCCACTAACTCTAATATTGCACTAATTGGAGCCATTTTTAATCCTCAAAAAATAGTGAAACAATGAGGAAAAGTGACACAGGGCTAGGCCTGCAATACCCAAGATCATTAATATCTAAAACATAGAAGAATGCATCCCAGCATTTACCGAATCAAAAACTTCAATCACTGGCCAATTCACACTTTCCCATTTCAACCTGCAGAAGCTTTCCAATATATGTTCAAAATCATTCAATATTATCAATCTCGATCCACTCACCTTCAGGCAAAAACAATACTCAAATGCTTCCTAAACCCAAATCACAAATCTTAAAACATAACTTTATACAAAAGTTTATTTCCAATCCATGAGTATAGACTTTCATACTCATCATTCAATTCATAGAACCAAATCATGCACCTTTTACTTTAACACACTCAATTTAGTACATGGAAAGTATGAAAACCCAAACTTTAATGTGCGCCCTTGCCCTTTTGAAATCACTTCATATCCAGTGTATGCATGAAATAGTGCCAAAAGAAAAGCTGCTTCAACAGGTTGTATTTACCTGGCTGAAAGAAAAGTGCATCTCATCTAATATGGAAGATGCTTTTAGAGATGAGAATAAACAAGTAATAGGCTCTCCGGAAGGATTTCTATCTTCAAAGGCTGCTACAACAGTGGGCTAGAGTGGACAAAGTTCCAGTGGACAGGATTGTTGTAAGATGATGTGCAAGAGGTCACATGTAGCGACAAATAATCATGTCGATAATCATGCTGATCTTGTGGTTCTGTTTCCAATTGACGAGATAATACACTTATAGAAAGCATTCAGAATGCGGGAGTTAGTTCTAGTACATCTGAATTTTACAATAAGCTTAGCGCCTTCCAAGTTTCATTGCACACCTCGTCCTCTTGCACGCAGAACCTGTCACTTGTAAACTGATCACAACGTTCCACTGCTTTTCCACCTGCAACTTAATAAACATAGTTACTTCAACGCCAACAAGAACTGTTCTTCTTAATGAAACAAGGAAATCGTTTTCAATTCTGCAAATTTAAAAGTTTGACAATCGTATTTCATTCGAGACAGATCTTCCACGCTGTTGAGTTCCTTTAAAACCTACCGGCATTCATTAACTCGACATTCAGTCTTCTGCAACGAGAATCTAAACCTTCGCGCTATCATCTCTGTTGATATCGACATTCATCATTGCATTGGCACCAGTTGAGCGCCTTGAAACTTGACAAAACAACGCTCTGGAACAAGACTTATCAAGTTAGACAAGTGTAAATTACTGCAAATATATTGAATGATTATGTAACCACCACAGCACCAAGCTTGTGCGTTAACCCTTTGTCGACTCAGAAGCATTAAAAACTTGTATGTAGCTTTGCTGCCTCTTCAACGTACCATATAAAGCATATAAAAATCTTTCTAAACAAAAATTCTTGTCGGCAGAATCTCTAAAATATTACCTCACTGAAACCTGCAAGAAGGGTCACCGCGGAATTTGCTGGACAATAATGGCGAAATCGTGGCTACACGAGGTGAGCCTGAGATATGGAGGTGTTTCAAGGAGGCCAGATCTCTGGATGAGGAATCCCTCGAGAAAAACGATCGTGCCGCTTTGGTAGTGCACGTTACCAAACTTGAAGCCGAGCTTTATGACTACCAATATAACATGGGGCTTCTTCTAATTAAGTGCAAATAATGGTCAATGATCAATGTTCGGTGGTATTGTTTGCTGGCTATAGCGTTGCCGGAACAGATACTGTCCTGCTGGGCGAAGACAGCTCAAGATTACAGTGATCGAATTTTCTCAGATTCTATCAGACACCACCGTGGCTCCGACGCAGACTCTGACTGATAAGGAGTATCAGCGTCTGAGGGATTACGCTGTTGCGATCATCAGGAAGATTGGGGTTGAGTGTGGAGGTTCTAATGTTCAGTTTGCTGTGAATCCTGAAGATGGTGCGATTATGGTGCTTTAAAAATACCAGGTTACAATGGCTCTATCACTGTAATGGGTATAGAAAAACACGTTTAAAAGGCCATGACCATGGATCCGCTGCGCAAGTCAGATAAATACATCGTTTCAAATCTTAACCGATCAGGAGTTCAGCATGGACAAGAGGGAGGACTGACTGTATACAAAGTTTCAGCGGAAGCTTCCTTCAATGAAAAAATTTGAAAAATAATACCTCTCAATTGAATTGAATAACGCTGCAAGAAGGCCGCCAGACAGCGCTCAGTGGACAGATGCATTTCTCAGTTATGGCAGAGGTAGTGGACAGAGGCAATGCAGCACTAGAAGGACAGAGGCGGTGGTCAGAACAGCTTGGACAGCGCTGGTCAGGGAATAATGCACAGAGAATAATGGACAACACTTCTTTCAGGAACGTTCATGGGTAGTGAGGCAGAGAAACGTTCAAGTGAATATGGCAGAAATAAACTGCACAGAAAGGCCATAAACAAATGGATCAAATTAATTATGCAGGGTAGGAATACGCCTGCTCTGATACCATGTTAAACACACATGGGGAGCGAGAAAGATAGGAAAGATAAAACATGCAGTACAATTTTATTAACAAGAGATTTACATTTATAGTACATTATGTGACCGTTGGGATTCACATCCCAAGGTCTCTTGGACTGCTTTTTTCCATTCGACTTCCACACTAACCCATTAAGGATTAGGTGTCCAACAATTTCCTTAGCAGTTTTGAATTTGAGTAGTGTGCATAGTGTTAAGTGTTATTTCCATGCTTATGATTTTATCGATTTGACTAGAAACTCTTGCAAATGATATTTATGGTGATAGATTAAAAGATTTGATCATTAGATCATTGAACCATATCTTGTAAGAGATTTGATCCATCGTTAGATTTTAAAGCATCTCCATAGACTCTGTTTTCATGCATTTGAAATTCAGTGTGCTTTTGATTTTTCATGAATGCTTAAGTGTTAACTAGACAGAGCTTTTTTGCATAGCATCCTTGTAAGAGGATTAAAATCTGAGTCTAGCAATACGTTGTACCTTTAGGAGAGTTAGATAAATTAGGTGATCTGAGTGTTAAGGTGAGAGGAAACATATCTTAACCTCCTGTAAAGGAGTGTTGTCGCCTATTACAATAGACACTTAGTTAGGAATCCTTTATGTCTATAGACTTTAGACACGTGCCTCTAAGTTTACCTCCCTTGGTTGATAATAAATCTAGTCTAATCTAGCACCCTAGATTGGCCACTACATTTTGGCGCCGTTGCTGGGGAGGCACAATTAGAGGATTTCAAAAAAAATCAAAATATAAAAAAAAAATTAAATAAACAAAAACACAACATATATTTGATTGTCACTTTAGAAGTCATGTTTGCTTATGCCTATATCTAGAGATAATAAAGGTAGATTCACAAAAACCCCCCATCCAAAAACTAACCTATCGCCAGGAGTAGACCCTTTGGGAAAGACTGAACACACAACACCAACTGAGGAAATCACCATACAAAAATTAGAGCATAAACACAAATTAGGCCAAAGACTTACAATTATTGAGAGAAAAATCCTATTGGCATGAATCTGAGAAGAAACATCTCCCTGAATCTTCTACAAAGAGAGAAAGTAGAAAAATAACTCAACAATCTCTAGAACAACTCTTTGGAACGAGTGATACTGAACAAGCAATCAAATCACCAGAAGAATCTATAAAAATGGCTGAGGAAGGAGGAGGATCAGCAAGAAGACCCACTCCGGAACAACAACAAGACCAAGGAGAGGAGGAAGAATCAACGTTTAAATTTCCCATCCACGAACCAGAAGACAATCATGATGAGGAAATAAAAATGAAAAACATACCTCCTTCTGTGTTTCCAAACTTTTATGGCATGGCTTCAGAAGGCCCAGATTCATTCTTGTTTGAGTTTGACATTGTATGTCCAACATATGGTTACACAGATGATGCCCATAGGCTTAGACTCTTCCCAGCAACATTAAAGGCATCAGAACGAAGATGGTTCATGGGACTTGGTGAGCATGCAATAACTGATTGGGATGGCATGAGAAGAATATTCCTAAGGAAATACCAACCTTATTGTAGATCAAAGGATTCTAAAGATGATATCCTTAGGATGAATGAAGAAGAGGATGAAAGTTTAGAAGAGTACTTGGAACGATTTGCTTACAATTTACAAAAATCAAAACATCGATCCATGACCCTTGATCTCATTAGAACAATATTTTTGAAGGGCATTTTAGAGGAATACTTAGATGATCTTAATTTGATGGGCAAAGGTGATATTTCCACCTTACCTTTCGAAGAAATTGTTGATTTATGTGAAAATTATTGTAGGAGAAAAGCCAAAATTGGAAAGAGAACCATATCATCCAAAGCCACAAAATCTGCTTCAGCAAGTGTCGCACGAGCTAAAATAGGAAATTTGTTAGAGGAATTCAAAATAGATCTGTTGAGTAACTTAGGAGTTATTATCTATAGTTCCTATTTATTTCTGCTATATAACTCTTTTTGTTGCATATATATGGAAGTTTGTAGGTTTTATTTCTTATATATGTTGCAAATCTAAAGGGTTCTACAACCATTTCTGTTGTTAGGGATGTTTATCACCCACAACTTAATGTGTGCTCTTTTCATACACTCTCAATAAAAATACACTATAACACCTTTGAGTGATCATAGAGTAATGGAAGAACCAAGTATTCATGGCCCCCTCATGCATAGTGAAATTGGATTGAATTCATCCATTTTATACCCCTCTCCTCCCTTGGGATGATGGCAAGGAAACTAGAATTCATGACAAGTGGAATGCCTCTTAAGTTTCTAGATTCTTCAAATACCTTCAATAGTCCCTCTCCCATTATTACCTAATAACCCTTAAAAAAACATGATAATTCCATTCAAACTTGAATAATTTCTTATTGGAATTTAGATTACTAATTTTTTTATTTCCTCCAAGGTTATTTCCCCTACTACACTTTAATTTTTCTATTAAGAAATCAAATATGGGGATGGATCTTGCAATGACATTGAATTCCTCATATCTTTTTTCGTTTGTTTCTAATAGGATTTGATTGTAGTTTTTAATTCCCAAGTTCCTCTTATATGTCAATATGTTTCTCAAACTTAGTCCCTTGAAAAGTTCCAAAAAGATAATTCCAATATGATGTCTTCAATAGAACATAAATTTATGGAAGAACCTAATGTTCATGCCCCCCTCTTTGATCCATCTAGCTCATGACTTATGGTTCCTATATCTTTCTTCTTAATTCGAATTCATCTCCTGATGGTCTTAAAAATACCCCTCCCATTCTTTATTCTTTCCTTTGCTTTTCCTCCTATGTTATTGATAGTGGTAGATCTTCCATTTCTTTCTCGAGCTCTTTGTGGGCATGGAAAATGCTATCAAAAAGTTCCATGTTCTATATTCTAATTTGATCCTCTACCCACTATATTTTTTTGGAAGACAAAAAAATATCATTCCATTTGTTGTGCCACCTCTTCCCGCCAAGTAATTTAATATTTTCCTAAAATTATGGAAGAACCATAACTTTTTGAAGTTGAATTGGTTAGGGTTGAAAGTAGTAATGCTCTCCCATTTGAAACATATAATTTAGTGTTATGAGACTTAACTAGGTAAGATATCTAGTTCCACTAACCATACCTATCTCAATATCATTGTAGAGTCCACGAAGTAATCTAATCTTATTATGTTATATTGAGTTAACCCTCTCCTTTTATTCCAATCATAACAACCAATTCTTGTCTACATATCTATAGGTATAAAGTTTTTATAGAGTTTATCAATGATCTACTAACTTCCTCCATCCTAGGAGATCCACCAATTTTTTATTTGAGTGAGTAAACATGTTAAATATCCCCCATATGATCCACTTATTATATTTATTCTTATCCCACAGTATTTGGAGAGAGCCTAGAAATGATTATTTTAAAGGTGGGGATTATATCACTAAACATGCTTGTCATGAAGCTCAAATCCACATATCCGATATATTCGAATATCAATAGTATAATCTTATTCATTTCCAAGATATCTTGTCAAACCAATTGATAAATGTTCCACATAACCACAAGAGCTCCCAAGAAGTCCTCCACACTTGTTATTGTTGTGTTTAAACCCTTGAAAATATCTTTGTTTACAAAATTATGGTGTCTTTTTCGCACACATTTTCTTGTAGAAACATTATAGGAATGTTTTCCTTTGCTATCATGTAGTTGAATATTCTCTATTTCTACTAAATTCATGTTCACTACCCTTATGTTCAAGTATATAGTTGGATTCTAATCATAGTACAACAAATGGAAATATGAAATTTAAGCTAATCATTTCTAGAGCTTAAAACCCATATCACTAATCATTGTAACTAAAGATTATAAAATGAAATATGATATATGACAAAATGAAAATACAATTGAAATAGAAATGTTGGAAACATTGAGCTTCTAGGAAAGAAAATGAACTAACTAGAGAAATGCAAGTAAATTAATAAATCATAAATAACAAAGATATAAGGATAGTGGGGATATTCCATTTGAGTGGGTTATACCTAATCAAGTTTGAAATCATATAATAACACATACAGGAAAACTAAAATCAACTCTCTATTTCTCATTCTTCAAGATACCCATATATCAAAAAAATGTCAAAACTTCACTCTTGATTTATTCAAATGGGTCTACTACAAAAAAATAGAATTTTTGAAAATGGCATCTTCTATTTTATTTCATACTAATATTGGAATTCAATTTTAGGATTCCTAACTAGCTCCATCAATTATATTCCTAATTAATTGGAGTTTTCCAACCCAATTACTCTTCTGACAACCACACTAAATCTTAGAGGTTTAATATTTCCTTATCATGATGAATCAAATTTTGAATAGGGTTGAGATTTTGATAGATAAAGTTGTTAATAGATTAATTATTGTCTCCTAGCATTGGTAGATTGGTCTAATGCACCCTAATAACAAGGACCAGATGGTCCCTTGATTTTCTTCGTCGTTTACTCATTGATATTTTCTTAGATTTTCAAAAATGTAGTTATATAAGGGTCAAAACCACTTTTATTATGATTGGACATACTATAAAGAAATGTTCCTAACCATTATACAAACAAATTTTGAATTAAACATTAGTGCACATAATTTAAATCAACATAATTAACTAAAAATCCTTATGGAATCATGCATTTAAATAAACACATGTCAACAATATCTAAATTTTCCATTAATATAAAAGTAATTAAGAAAGACTTTAGTCATACACCATAAATTGTGTAACATAATCTTTATAATGGTATCCTTTTTCCATTTCCATTGTAATCCACCCCTTTTTGTCCCTTTCTAATCTCACTTACATATTTTCATGATGGAGTGAGGTATATGAGAAGTACAAATATAAATATTAGGTGAATAAAATCATATTATTCTTCTTCATAGTTTCCACATACAATTGTGATCTATATAGAGAAGCTTCCAAACCTTCTAGAGAGCTAGGCTCTACTCTTTTGAGTGTAAGAGTTAAATTTCCCCACCTACTTTGGCATAATTGTAACACTTTATCCCAAGAGTTCCTGATGGTTCATTGTTATCATAACATGCTTTCTACCATTTATGCTTTAAAATTGGTTGATGGTTCCTATCAATAGGAATATTTTAATGCCCATTGTGTTATCCTCCAACACTTAAACTCTTTTTTTCTCACTTTAATTTTCATTTGTAGCCATAATATGATCAGTAGGGAGATTAGAGGGTTCTTTTCAATTTCATGGCATAATGTGATTAAAATGCAAGAAAAAGAAGCATTTTTGGAGATATTTACTATGAAGGGGTTCATTGGAGGCATCTAGACAAAATCTAGGAGGCTTTTCCACTACGTTAACTCTCCAACTCGATTGTAGACCAAATATTCCTCACCAACAACTCAAAGTCCAGTGAAAACCAAGGAAATCAAGTTCATGTGAAGATCTAAAGGATCGAGATCCACCAATTTTGATATTTTGGAGGGATGCAGTCCTCCTACCCAGGGAGCTTCCCCTCAACCACTTTTCGTATAAATAAACAAGCCTAAGGGCTCATTAGGATTTGAGATATTTTTGTAGATAGGAATATCTATTGAGATCGGAGAGCTTGACACTATCATTTTCATCTTTAATATGATGTATGTGATTCTTATTTTATGCTAATGGAAAGTTTATTGTTGGCCTACATGTGAGTTAATTTTGGAGGGCTAAAACCCTTAGGTTTGGGCTGAACCAAGAGGCTTTATTCCCTCTCTTTTACTATTTTCTTGTTTTTGTTCAAGTCATTTTAATTATTTCCTTGCTTAAGTTGAAATTATATTTCATAAATTGTAGTTGTAGGTTTGGTCACCACCTCTCTTGTGGAATGTGTGGTTGAAGGGTCTACAACAATAAGCCAAAAATATGTGTCTATGATTTCTTGGAAATTACTGGGTTATGGAATGAAATTATTTTGCATGCTTGGATTCTGTAACTTAGAGGTTAGTAGTATTTATTTGGAAATTATATTGGATGCATTTTGTAGGATAGATTAAATCTTGAAGAAATAAAATTCAACTCATTTTTTCCACCATGATTTATCTTACTGCAATATTGATTAGTAGATGCATGTTCTGATTATTGGTCTAAAGGGGCTACCAAGTGAATTTTAGTGGATTTCACACTCATCCACATCCACTTAGGAATTTCCATCCTCCTCTTGGAAATATCATATTGATCTCAAGCTCTGCCACCGAGATCATGCTTTTAGGGCCAATGAAGGACATCATGGGCATGAGCGTTTGTGCAATATAGGCCTCTGAGGGGTGCTAGGCTTGAAAAAAATGCCTCCCACATCCTTAATTCACCTTATTCCACCTTCAGGACACCATCCTTTCCCTCGAAAAAGCTCTCAGAACCACTCCTGTAGCAAAACAGGGCACTCCTATAGAAAAAACAAGGCTTCCTGTAACATTTCTTGTAGTAGTCCTGTACCACTGCCTAAATTCAACAAGATTTTCCCTAGGAACTTGACTCTTGCATTTTTAACTAGAATGATGGACCCCAAGCTTTGATTTCATGATTAAGGAGACTCTAAGACCACTCCAAAACTATGCTTCCTCCAGTGCAAACACAAAACCATAAGTAGATTAGACTCATTGTTTTTTAATTTCATAGTTATGTATTATGGAATGAATTCCCTTTCCCCAAGAAATTTGCAATTAGATTAATGGTTAATGCAAGTAGAACATCAAATTGATTACTGTGAAAATAGAGTAGTACAATTCATTTCTACAACTAGTATATTTTGTCACTTTCATGCAATTGCAACTAGTCTTTACATTCAATGAATAGTATTTTCATTTTTGCAATTAGAATCATGTTCATTACCTTGCAACGATGATATGATTTCATAGAAATTATCTTTGTAATTATCTAGAGGAGCCGTCTCTGTATGCCTTGATCTGATCTAATGACTAAGTGTGACATGAGTATTACTTAACCTACTGTGCATATAACATTATCACCTCTAAGTTTGTGCGAAACCCTAGTTGATAATTTAAGTTGAGAAACATTGGGAGTTGCAACATCCTTGATGTAATATAAGGTCTCATCACTTTTTGGCATTATTTCTAGGGAGGTGTCCAAGTAGGTGTTATTTCTACTTAAAATTTCCTTCTTTTTGTTGTTTTGCATTAGTACTATTGGTTTGAAAGGTTAAAGAAAAAGGAGGGAAAAGGGGGTAAAATTAAAAAATAGTGCTAGTTCTTTCATGCCTTGTAGGAGTTCGGATAGTCAAGGATTATTACTACCAAAACCCCCACCCCTTCAAGAAGTGAGTCATCATTCTTTTTTGGTGATTGTGGACTTCCCTCCCTAACTACAGGAGAGCTAGAAAAGCCTCTAGGTTAGGAACTTGAAGTTTTTTAGGAACCCATGGGGGAAGGAGAGCCCACCTCACCTACCCACACCATGGATGAAAAAAACAAAATGAGATTTCTCCTATCTGAGAAACCAATAGGGAGGCTAGAATGAATAATATAAGTCTTTCTTCCCTTCCACACGTCCATGGCCTAACCTATGAAGACATTGACAACTTCATGTTTGAATTTTTTGTTTTCTATAGGACCTATGACTATACCTGTGATCAAAAGAAACTAAATTTGTTTCCATCTACCCTCGAAGATGCAATCTTGTGTTGGTTTACAAGTTTTCACTGAGGCAACATAACTACCTAGGCCCAAATGCAACAAGCCTTTAATGAGAAGTACATCGATTATTGTAGGTAGAAGGAAACAAAGGAGGAAATATTTAGGATGACCCTAGGACCAGATGAATCTTTAGATGACTATGAGGAAAGGCTCCAACTTAATTATAAGATATCCAATTGTACCCTTGACCCTGAGTCACTCAAGTTGGTTCTTCTTCGAGGGACCATAGAGGATGTAATGGAGACCCTCAACATGCTATATGTAGGAGAAATATATCAATTGCATTATGATGACATCAAGACATTATTCAAGAACCACTCTAGGGATATTAGGAATAAAGGTAGGTTTAGTCGAGGCTTTGTTAGTGCATCTACCTCTACATCAGCCATCAAACATGAGATAAGAAGTATGTTGGAGGAATTCAAGAGTGAAATGTTGCATACGTTTTACCTACAGATGGATAGTATGCAAATCAAAAGGAAGCAAGAGGAAGAAAAAAGAGCACTAGCTATATTTTTTTCCTAGATGCACTAAGAGACATCCTAGTAATGAGTGCCCATTGAATGTTATAGCATTCTACTATGTTTGTGAGGAACAAAATGAACATATAAATATGCTTTTTTTACAGGCCTAAAATCTATATACCAAGGGGTAGAAGGGGGTTCAAAGCAACTCTCCTTCATTAACCAAAGGATTCCTCAAGGCCCTAAACCATATCAATCATGCATGCAAGGTGCACCTTATCCCACTTACAATCAAAATCATTATGAACATTTTCAGCGTTGGTACCCTTACACTAATCCATTATTGCCCATACCTCCTCCTTGGCCTTATCCTCTTCAATATCCTCATCAACCTATCAACCCTCCTTTACAGTTGTATCCTCCTCAACCTCCACAATGGGGCAACTCCTCAGAACGGTGGAGGCCTCAAACAACCCAACATCCTACCTTAATGCCTCCACTTCAACCTCAACCACAAATCTCTCACCATAACCCACCTAAGAAACCTCAACTGCCCGCTCAACCCAATGTAAACCCAAACAATTAGCAATCACAATAGGTGTACAATGGGGACACATCCTATCCTGGTTATGCTATGGAAATCCAAGATATCAACCTTCAATCTAGGAATGTACTTCGAGATGTTCACCCACCTTCTCCACATGAAGAGCCTTAAGGAGAGAAGGAGGAAATTTCCCCTCAACCTAGTGCACCCACTTACCCTGAGAGGTTGATGCAACCTAAACAACACACCCCAAAAGAGTTATAACTTCTGATAGAATTAATAACATGTGTGTCAAAATACCCTTTCTCCAAGCCATCAAAGATTTCCCCATTTACAACAATCTTATCAAGGAAGAGTGTTTCAAAAGGCATTGGAGAAGAAGAAGAGATACCCCCACTATCAATATTGTTGGGCAATTGTTTAATCTAATGCTTGGGAGGGTGATATCCCCAAAGTACTTGGACCCTAGTAGCCCAATAGTGGATGTGCACATAAATAACATTATGGTCCCTAAAACCTTGATTTACCTTGGGCTGCCATCATTGTGATGATCAAGGAAACCATGTTGAAGTTCAACCACCAAGGGGCCTTCACAAACACCACTACAATACTACAACTTGCAGACAGATCCACAATAGCTCCTGAGGGAGTTATTGAGGATGTAATGGTATCCATTAACTCATGGGAATACTCCACTTTCCTTATCCTCCAGCCCGGAACCAAAATTTAATGGATACCCTCTCATCTTAGGAACACTTTGGCTAGCCATTGTTGATTCCTGCATTAGTTGTAGGGCTAGGAACATGAACATCAAGAATGGGCATCTATCAAAACAACTTGTGCTGTATCCTCCTAGTCAACCCTATAATGAGCATGAATTTCCCTTTTGATTAGAGGATGAGGAGGAGGAAGAGGAGGAATTTTACCAGGCATTCCTCTACCCATTCTGCACACTATACACTGGTATAGGGGGGAGGAATCTTAATGAATATGACTTTATTGACCATATATTACAAAATCATCCTCCCATTGCCATGCCAATTGATCAATTGATAAAGGAATCTGAGAGTAACCCTGAGACTAAATTGTGTTATGATTCCATAACTTAGAACATGCCAATGTTTTAGAGATTTTTCCATCTATAACTTTAAAGATCAAACCCCCCCTCTCATTCGAGCATGAAGAACAATTATGCAATGTTTCGAGGCAACACTTGGATGCTTTTTCTTGGGACTATAAGGAAATGAAAGGTTTGCACCCATTGATTTATACTCATAATATATACATCAAGGAAGGATTAAATCATGTGCACAAACCTCAAAGAAGGATGAATCCATATCTTATGACATTGTGAAAGAGGAATTACAAAATCTACTAGATGTAGGTTTCATATACCCCATTTCAAATAGTGAGTGGGTGTCCCCCTTGTCATAGTCCCCAAGAAAAATGAGAAGTGGGGGATTTGTGTTGATTATCGAGAACTTAAAAAAGCTATAAAGAAGGTCCACTTCCATTTTCCTCTAATTGACCTGGACTTGGATGGCATTGCAAGAAAAAGATTATTTTCCTTTCTAGATTGGTTTAGAAGGTACAAGCAGATACAGATCAGCTCTTAGGACCAAGAGAAGGCCACATTCACAGGTCTTTAGGGTACCTTTTCCTATAGGGTCCTTCCATTTGGTCTGTATAATGCACCTGTTACTTTTGAGAGGGGAATTACATGGATGAATTCACCCTTTATTGTTGTGACTTCTAGGAAGATATTTTTAACCTATGCAAAGTCTTGAAGAAATTCTTTGAGATGAATCTCTCACTAAGTCCTAAAAAATGTGATTTTTTTTATGAATGTAGGGATTTTCCTCAAAAATTCCATATCCAAGGAAGTAATACATGTTTATGCCAAGAAATTCCATCATTAAAACGGTCCCTATTCCTCAAAAAATGTGATGAGCTTCTCTAGATTGACTGGGTATTATAGAAGTTTCATTAAAGACTTCAGTAAAATGGCTTAACCCTTGTTTGGACTACTGGATAAAGATTCAAACTTGTGTTGGACATACAAATTCAAGAGGCCTTTGAAGTGATAAAAGAAAATTTGACCACTACACCCATCCTTAGAGTTCCCAATTGGGCATTGCTTTTCCATATACGCATAGTTGCATCTGATAACATTGTAGGGGCATCCTTAGTACAAGTGGAAGCCAAATTTCCTTATGTCATCTATTTCATTATTAAGAACCTTTCTAAAGACGAGTTAAACTATACAGTCACTGAAAAGTAATTCATCGTTGTGGTACACTCTTTTAATGGCTCAATCCAAATGAAGAGCCATTAACCTAGATGATGAGTGTAACACCATTTTATTACACATATCATTCAATTTTTATGGCGTTGTGCATGCCCCAATCAATTAATACTTGAGGTGATTTCAAGCTATGTCACCCTCACCTCCTCTCTCACTAGTGATCACTCCATTTAGAGTAAAGTTAACTCCATATTAAATATATAAGAAATTCCACATTTCTTTTATATATAAATGTAAAATAAAAAAATGCTCTATATAAGTAAAGATATAATTATTCTTCCTCGTTGGTGGTGAAGAAATTGGTAAGTATACCAGAGTAGAGCAATAATCTCCCCCTCACGCTACAACAATGACAATTAAGCCTATTTAGTACAAAGGGCCTAGTGGCTTGCAAGGGAATGTTCTCAAAATAACCTGGGTTATTATTCCAATGGTGATGGCATTTGAGAGTGGATGTGGCAATCGAGAGATGAGAGATTGGATGATGGGAAGAATTATTGATCTGGATTTAAAGAAGAACGCAACAAATAACAGATATAGCCATACATGTAGATATGCAGCAAAAATGATACTTCATTTCCTTACTGTAAAACACTGAAATATGCTTACAAACAAAAATGGAAATAAACTAACTAGGGAAATTATAGCTTATCTCTGAGAAGAGATGTGGCAGCTACATGCCTATGAACTGTGTTACAATGAGGCTCAAAGGCACTTTATTGTTGAGAAACAATGGAAAACCCTAAACATCCAAAAACCTAACCCCAGAAGATGAAATGCCAAATGGTGGGCCCCGTTTGGGTAAATTGGTACATCAAATTCTCGGGGTCGTAACTTTGGCATACGATCTCTGTTTGACGTGCACAATATCTGGTTAGAAAGATCTGTGTGAGAAATACAAGTTTGGGAAGATAATCCTTGAACAATGGACCCATGTTTCTCCTATTTTTCCCAAAAAAAAAGTCATTTAGTGACTCAAAACGGCTCTGGAAGTTCAGAACCCGAAAAAATGTTAAAAATAGTAAATTGTGCTACAATTAAGGAAACTGAAAAGTTGAAAGAAATAATGGTGGGGGTCCAAGTGGACTTGGAGGGTGGCCACCAATATCCACCTTGATCATTCCTCCCCCCTTAGGAAGAAATAGTCCCCATTGCGTTGAGTTCCTCCATGAGATGAGGAGACTTCTGCTGAACTTGGTCCCTAGTGAGCCACTTGCCTTGCTGAAGGAGTTGGCCTAATTTGACAATTCAATACAGTTGGATATTATTCTAGCGAGTGTGCTTGATCCGTGTGTTCATGATCTGATCAATTGCAGCTTGTTCCATGCAATATGGATTTAACTCTGTGGGTGTGAGTTGTTCTGCAATGTGAGATGTGTCTAGTAATGGTGGAATGTATGGTCAAAGGCGGTCCACATTGAAAACTGGGTGCAGGCCAAGGAATGGGGGAATGTTGAGCTCAATTGCATTGTGTCCCACAGCCTTGGTAATGGTGTAAGGACCATATTAGAGTGGTTTAAGTTTCTGATAGGCTCCAGTAAGGCGTTCCTCTTGCAAATGCAACCAGAATTTGTCGCCCACCTGAAAATTGTGTGGCACTTGATGTTCATCATGTCACTGCTTGTACTTGGCATTTTATTTCTCTAGAATTTCATGGATCTACTGGCGAATATGTTGGATGTGCTCAATGAATTTGTCTGCCTTATCTATTTCAAACTAGACATGAGCCGAAGCTGCATGAGTAGCTAAAAATGGCATGGCCACATCAATGGGACATAGTGGTTGGAATCCCAAGCCCACCTGAAAAGGGTTGTGACCAGGTGAGCTGTGGAGAGCCCGATTGTAGCTGTGCTAACCATAGGGGAGGCTCTCATCCCATGTGTGTGGATCCTTTGAGTTGTACATGCACAGAATGTGTATGATCATCCTGTTCACTACCTATGTCTGGTCATCCGTTTGAGGATGGAAGGTTGTGGACTTAGTGAATTTGGTGTTCAACATCGACTAGAGACTGGAATAAAATTTACTAAGGAACCTGTTGTCCCGATCTGAGGTGATAGACTATTGAATCCCAAAGAATACCCACACTCATTCAAAGAAGAGTTTAGCAATGGCTTCTACTGTGATATTCTTCTTGCAGGCCACAATAATGGCCACCTTCGAGAACCTGTCGACGACTACAAAAACTTAATCGTTTGCATGCTTAGTAGAAGGAATGCCCAACATGTAATCCATGGAGATGGATTCCCAAGATCGACTAGGGGTAGGCAGCAGGGTATAAAGGCCTTGCTTCTTGATGGCCGGTTTGGCGATGGCGCAGGAAGTGCATGATCTAATGTACTTCCAGACATACTGTCGAATATTCGGCCAATAGAAATACTTTTGCAGTACTGCCACCATTTTCTAAACCCCGAAATTCCCAGCAGCTTGACTATAGTGTGCTTCCCAAATCATCTTGGCACACTCGTTTGAAGGAACAAAAAGGTGACCTAGGTAGCATAACAGGGCATCCTCGAGGTGAAAATCTAGAACATGTTGTCCCTCCAAGAGTGTCTGGTATGTGTGGCCAAATTTTGGGTCGCTTTTGTAGAGAAGTGGCCAATCACAAGTGTTGTGCTCACAGGAGTTGAGCACGGTGATTAATGCCATGATCGGTGGTCGACTAAGGCAATCTGTAAAAATATTGGTTTTACCATTCTTATACCTGATATTCAAATGGAACTGTTGCAGATATGTGGACCACTTCTGATGGCGATCATTCTACAATTTCCCTTGGGTCTGTATGAACTGTAGGGGTTGGTGGTTTGTGTGGATGAATGTTTCCTTCCCCAAAATTTAATGCTTCCATTGTCGGCAGGCCTAAACAATGGAATACATCTCTTTGTCAAAGTGGGATACTTCCAGACTGTGTCTAAAAGTGTCTCACTGTGATATGCCATTGGATGTTCATGTTGAGTATGGACTGCCCCAATAGCATAGTCAGAGGCATCTGTCTTGACTTGAAATGGTTGTTGCAATTCTGATAATGTGAGCATTGGTGCCGAGCAAAGGCGATCTTTCAACTATGTGAATGCCTTCTGTTGAGATTCATACCAAAAGAATTTTTCTTTCGCTCCTCCCTTGTTGACTTGACTCAAGGGCCAAGTGATATGAGAAAATCCCAATAAAAACCTGTGGTAGAAGTTGGCAAGACCTATAAAGTTGCAGAGCTCTGTTAGAGTGGTCAGAGATAGCCAATCCCAAATGACTTGGATCTTGGTTAGATCCACATGCACCCCCCTATTTGTAGGAAATAATACTGAGAGGGGGGGGTGAATCAGTATTATCAAGTCAAATATCCCTTTTTCAAATCCAAATGATATATGCTACGTCAGTCAATTAAGACCGCAACTATGTAGAAGGAAACCCATGTATACTATGCAAACTTATAATTTACTTTATCTTTTAGATGTTGATTGTTAATCTGTGTATCAAATAACCAATAACCAGAAACAGTAAAACAGAGCAGAAGACAATCACACACAAGAACACAAGATATAAGGTGGAAACCCAATGTGGGTGAAAACCACCTGCTGCAATTCGTATCTATCTTCTCTTTAATTAGAAACTTCTTTTTACAATTGTACTGGTGCAGTCCTTTACCAGTACGCAGGCTGCAACCTGCAAAGAGCTACAACCCTCTCTCTTTTTCCAGCTTCTCCTGGAAGGGAGCTACAACCCCCTTAGCTCTTGCACTAGCCAAGATACTAGTACGTAGGTGTTGGCCTACAAAAGGCTACAACCTTCTCTTTCTTCCAGGGACCACGTTTCATAAATTTTCAGACTGGATCCATGAACATCAATCAATCATTAAGAATTTCTCCATCAACCAATTACCTTTCACCAAATAGATCTGAAACAAGTAGATATTTCTCTGACAGTTGTACCCAAAACACAGTACCAGTAACCAAACAGAACCCAGAACACAGTAGCAATGAACAGAAGCAGCAAGATCACAGTTTAAAACATATACGCTGCTTTATCATCCTGAAGCATGCGTGCATACGCTTCTGCGTATGAAGAACCCTGTGTATACGCGTTATTACTTCACTAAACCTGTGTGTATACGCACCTTCGCTGCACTGAACCTGCGTACAGATCTATAAAGGATAATTCACTCTTTCAGATATTCAATTACTAATTAACCCAGATTATCACACTTATAGATCAAGCAAGCACCACATCTAGCAGATCAAAATCATATAGAGATACTATCATTCAAGCTTAAAGATTATGACCCATGAATAGATCTTACCCTTCTTTTGCGCTAAGGTTCCTCCTTCATTCAGACCCAGATCTGCATCACAACCTAATTACCAATATACCAGCTCTAGCGCTTTATCAGATATTCAATAATAATGCCGATGATTCTTTGCCACATGATCTCCTTCCTCTTTTATAGTCTTAGGCCTTCCTCAATACCATGGTCCAAAACCATAACATTTCAATACCATGAACCCAAAACTAGGGATCAACACATCTGTCGAGATGCCATGGTCCAAAGCATAGGTTCAAGTCCCAAGGACTAACTACCATGGACCAAAAGTATGATCCCCAACATATACATGCTTTTTCAGCGTATAACCCGCGTGTACACGCATCTTTGTTTATATGAACCTGCGTATATGTCTTTTTCTTCTCTCTGAGTGCCTGAACTGAGATCTGTTACCAAAGAGAGTTGCCATCAAGGACAACACCTATGCCATAGCTCCAAACATGTGCCATAATTCCAACACACGGGACTTGTAGTAGTGGGAGAGAAATGGTATGAAATGCACAGTTGATTACAAAATGCATCTCTCTTATTTTTAAAAGATGAAGAAGAATTAGTCAAGAAAGGAAAGGGATATAATCCTAGTTTATTCTCAGAACTATGGGAGGAATTGGTAGGAGTTATTCATAAATACATTACATGCAATGAGAGATACGATGTGGTCCATGAATTCCACCTTAAGTTGATGACGTACTTAAGGCAAAAGGTATCCCTAAATATACATTTCTTCTTGAAAGATACTTTACATGAGAAAGCATGCAAAATGAAAAAACAGAAAGACCCTGCTTCAATAGTAAGTCACCATGGGCTAATTAAACTATCAGTGATGGGAGGCATAAACCAATCCCAGTAGACTTGGGAAAGTTTTATAGGAGAATACTTGCATGAACAAGAAGTCCTACAGGGAAATGTTTAGGAAAACCCCAAAATTGGTAAAAACCCTAAGGCTACCCTAGTTGAAAGAGGAAATTTTGAAAACACAGTGGGTAATGACCATCCAGAAGTTGGCATTGAAGAGCATAATTTTGAAGGAAATGTTGAGGTATCTCAAAATGAAGCCTATTTTTCTTAAAATACTTCACAGGAACCCTCACAATATAAAGCCTTAACTCTTCAAAATTTCGATAAGATGGAAAAATGAATTGAATCTTTCTTGGCTTCTTTACCCAAAAAGAGGATAAAGTCAAATTGGTTGAGTAATTTGCAGCAAATTCAAATTTCATCTCCTTTGTCTTTTCATTTATTTAAGTGGTTCTTGTTATTATTTCAATTTCCGTTCTTGATTTATCGAGGTCAGGAGTTCGGTTAATTGGCTTTCATTTTCTTCTATTTTCTTAGATTTCATTTCATTTTATTGGATTTTGCGTAATTTATTGATTTTCAGGTCATTTCAAGGTTCGCTTGGTTGGATTTCAGGGATTCCAGGAACAGCTCCGTCTGGCCCGGTCCGGTCATCGGATGACCTCCCCGGCTTCGGGACAGGCGAGACCCACTTGTTTATATTTCTCCCAGAGAATCTACTACTCCTATAAACGAAATAGATTTAACTTAGGAAATTCCCAATGAAACGAAAGTACAAAACCTTGAGGAGGCTCAAGATCCTCTGGGAGAAAATTTAGATCAAGGGACTTATAACGTTGAGGACCCATCAGTGCTCAACAAAATGGATTTGGATCAAGGAGAACCTAATATGGAAGTGGCACACACAATGGAAGTAGTGGAAATTTTATTAGAATCCGTGGACATAGGAGATGGGATGAGTGTTGAGACCCAAGAATATTTTGATCAATGATGACCCAATCCAAGAATTTCCAATTGATCCTCCAATAACAGAAGTCCAAACCTTTTCCACTGACTCTCCAACCACTACAGTTCTAGAACCATCTGATGGTTTTGTGGCCACTACAGTTCGGGAATTTTCTATTTACTATGTATCTACATTCTTAGAACTTTCCTCTCCATATGAGATAGTTCAACCATTTCTTGTTGATGTTCCAGTCATTACAACACAAGAGTCATGGCATGAAATTTTAGTTATATCCTTCTTAGAACTTTTTGTTGATTCAATGGCTACAAAGGCTTGTTATTTATCTATTAAGATTTTGGTGATTGATTCTTTAGCTTCTTATACTCCAGAAATTATTGTTGAATGTTCTAAAACTAAAGTCTCTACTCTTCCTCCAATAGTTTTGTCTCAAGATAATAAAAGACTCTAGTTAAGAATAGTAGGAAGAGGAATGGACTTTTTGCAAGAATTATTTCCTTAAAAAATGGGAATTCTAAATTGAAACGAAAGATGCAAAAATGAAGAATCAACTAGTAATTGGTAAACTACCTCGAAAGAAAACATCACATGATTAGAATCTTTAACATACTTTTAAAGAAATGACACATGGAAAACATCATGGACTTTCATTTTCGGAGGCAATGCTAGTAAGTAGGCTACTAATCCAATCCTTTCAAGAATATTGAAAGGTCCACAAAACTTAGGTTCCAACTTTGCACATAACCTAATCCTCAAGGAGCTCTTCCTAGGATTGACGCGCAAATACACCTCCTACCCAACCTAAAACTCCTTAAACAACATGTTTTGATTTTCATAACTTATATTTCTATCATGTGTTTCCTTTAGATTCTTCTTGATTAACTGCATTTCTTATTCCATCCTTGCCATCTGGTCTTATCAATACCCTATTAACTGGATCACTCCAACTGATGGGAGTATTACAATTCCACCCATAGAGTGCCTCAAATAGACTCATCCTTAGTGACTCCTAATACCCATTTTTGTAGGCAAACTCTACCAATGGAAGATACTCTTCCCATTTCAATTGTTGGTGCATAACATACATCCTCAACATGTCTTCTAATATCCTGTTGACCCTCTCTATTTTTCCATCCATCTGCGGATGATAAGATGTATTAAAGGCCAACTCTGTACCTAAACCTGCAAACAACTCCTTCCAAAACTTGGAAGTGAAATTCGCATCCCTGTCTGACACAATACTCTGTGGAACACCATGCAATCTTGCCACATCTCTGATGAAGACCTATGCTACACCATTCGCTAAGTATGCAGACTTTACTGAAATGAAGTGCACTACCTTCATCAACTTTTCCACCACAACCATATTGGAATCATGCTGCCTAGATGTCCTTGGAAAATCGGTGATAAAGTCCATGGAAATGACCTCCCATTCCACTCTAGAATTGGAATCGGTTGTAGTAGTCCACCTGGATGCTTACACTCTACCTTCACCTACTGACAATCCAAGCACCTAGCCATGAACTCTACCATGTCTCTCTTTAAATTCAACCAATAGTAAAACGTCTTCACTGTTGTCAATTTCTTTTGATATCCTGGGTGACCTAAATATGGTTTCGCATGAAAATCCCTCAAGGTCACCTTCTTGAGTTCATTAATGTCTCGCACATATATCTTGTCCCTAAATCTGATCAAGCCATCTGTCGTGAGACAATAGTCCACATCCTATGCATCTGTACCTGCACTCGTACATGTACCTGTACCACTTCATTTACATGTACCTATAAATGTACCAATGCATGTACTTATACATGTACTCTGCTGCAATTTGTGCCTAAGCTCCATATACCTAAAATCCTACTGACTTACCTGTAAGATCATGTCCTGTAGATCTGTCCCAAAGGAGCTCATATTTGTTATATGATCCACCTGTATCTATTTGCTAAGAGCATATGCAACCCTGTTCTCCTTACCTTTAATATACCTAATCTAAAATTTGAACTCGCTGATCATGCCCAACCATCTAGATTGTCTAGGATTCAAATTTGGTTGGTCAAATAGATACTGCAATCCACTATGACCACTCATAAATACAAATCACCTGCCAAGAAGATAGTGCCTCCACATCTTCAATGCATGAATGATTATTGTGAACTCAAGATTAGGTGTCGGATAGTTTAGTTCATGATTATTTAGTTTTCATGACTCATAACATACCACCTATCCTTCTTACATAAGGACTCCACCCAGTCCACTCTTCCAAGCATCTACACATACCACGAATTATTTGTGCAGATCTGCAATCTTTAACACTGTAGAATTCATTAACAACAGCTTCAATTGTTCGAAACTTGATGCACTTTCCTCTGTCCATTCAAACTTCTTATCTTTCCTTTGCAATGATGTGATCAAATAAGCAATGCAAAAGAAGTTCCTGATGAACCTCCTATAATAACCTGTTAACCCCATAAATGATCCTACCTCATCCACATTTCTATGAGCTTCCCATTCCATGATAGCCCTCATCTTCTGTAGATCCACTGTTATGACTTCCTTGGAAACCACATGCCCCAAGTAATGTACCTTTGTCTGAAAGAAACTTCATTTTCTAAGCTTAGCATACAATTAATGCTCTCTTAGCAATCTCAACATTGTTCCTAAATGTTTGACAAGTTCTTCTTCATTTTTAGAATATATCAAGATGTCATCAATGAACACAATAATAAACTTGTCTAGATAAGGACACAACGCAATGTTCATCAAGCACATAAAGATAGTTGGATAATTAGTCAAGCCACATGGAACTACAACAAACTCATAATTTTCATATCTGGTCCAGAAATTTGTCTTGTTAATGCCATCTTCTTTAGTACGTACTTGATGATATATGGATCTTAGATCAATCTTCAAGAACATTGTTGCTCGCTTCAACTGATCAAACAAATCATCAATCCTCGACAATAGATACTTTTTCTTGATGGTCACTTTATTCAACAGCCTGTAATCGATGCATAGCCTAAGAGTACCATCCTCCTTCTTCACAAACAACATTGGTGCACCCCAAGGTGATACACTTGGCCTAATGTATCCCTTGTCAATCATTTCCTTCAGCTGCAACTTCAACTCTACCAACTCTGGAGTGCTCATCCTTTATGGTGCCTTTGATGTTGGTGTTGCCGTAGGTACCAACTCAATAGAAAAATCCACTTCCCTGTGAGGTGGAATCTCTAAAATATTAGTGAGAAATGCATCTTGAAACTATTGTAAGATCGGGTACCTTATTAATATCTCTGCACTCTCAACTTCCTTACCGTTGTCACTGGAATTATGTCTTGTGAATAACACACATCCTTTCCTGCAACTATGCTTTGCTTGCATAGATGTCAACATTCTAACTGATGTTTACTTCTTACCCTGCAAGACTCTATGTTCCCCATTATCATCCACACACTTAATATCATTTTCATAACAGTCCACCTTAGTCCTATGAAGATATAGCCAATCCATACCCAAAAGCATCCTATACGATCCAAACGGAATTACATTCAAATGTGTGATGTAGACATACCATTCAACTTAAATGCGCAAGCCCTTACCCAATGATGAACTCTCTTCTTTGTACCTATAGCCAACTACACTAACCAAGATTCTACATGCACTTCTTTATTCAAACCACACTAATCCACTAGCTCAGGATTAACATAACTATAATTAGATCCAGGCTCAATCAAAATAGAAACAATTTAATCACAAAGCTTATTTTCCATCTCGATAATAGACGCTTGGCAATATTCCTGCTTGTTATCCAGTGTTCCATAAATCTGAGGAACACTATGACCAACATCCCCCACTTTCTATGCCTCCTGAGCACTGTAGATCTGCAGTATACCACCCTAATATTGTGGAAAATCTCTCCTATCACGATCCTTACCAAAATTCAAACACTGTAAAGGCTTCCTACCATCACCATTGTGCTTCTCCTCAAACTCAAATCCCTACCCTCTGTCAGATGCATTGAAATTCTTATGTGGTGTTGCATTCTCACTGTTGTACGATGATCCTTACCAAAAGTCCAACACTGTAACGGCTTCCTACCATCACCATTACTCTACTCCTCAAACTAAAATCCCTACCCTCTATCAGATGCATTGAAATTCTTATTTGGTGTTGCATTCTCATTGTTACTTGTATCTTGATGCCCTGTTCGCTTCTTATCCCATTTCCATTTATTCTTAGCATTACCTTCTCATTCCTACTTAGTCTCAATATGTGCTTTGATTGCTCATAACAATGATTTATCTTCTAGATGGCCTTCTCCAATGATCTAGGCCCATTGAACTCAATCTTGTCCTTGAATGCTACTGGAAATCCACTGATGAATCTCTTAATCTTGGCCTTCTCCTCCTTGAGGTAAGGAACATATCTCAACAACTCTAGAAATATGTTAGTGTATTCCTCATCGGTCATAGGTCCCATCTTTAGTTCATAGAACTCTTTTTCCTTATCATCATAGTATATATCTGATAGACACTTCTTTCTTAATAGCCTCTCGAATTCATTCAGAGTCAACTCCTCCTCATAAATATCTTTGGCATTCTTTACATCCCCCAGCAAATGTTTTCTTTACCTTTAAGACTGTATGTAGTTATTATGGCCTTCATGTTATCCGAGTAATCATGAAATTTGAAGAACTTATTCATCCGAAGCAACCATTCTTCTGCATCCTGTGATTTCTTCATTTCTCCATCGAATGTAGGTGGCTTTTCTTTCTTGAACTCATTTGGAAAATATCCCCTCCCATTCCTCTTTTAAGGATGATAATGACGATGATCATGTACCTATCAGAATAAGAACTAGAATAAAACTTGCACCCATTGCCTCTCCTATTTGGAGTATCCAAGAACCTGCCATCTCGTATCGTGTCATCTCTATCTAACCTCTGCCCACTATGAGATCTACTTTCATATGCCCCAATAGTCCTATCCTCATGCTCATGGCTGATCTGAAGTGGTCCCTGTCTCTACAATTCTGACAAACTCAATAGGATTACTACATTGACTTCTGCTTGTTTCTCATGTGCCTACATGATTCTATCATTATTTGCTTTGCAAGTCCTTATTTATTCCTTCAAGCTTTTCAATGTGTCTTCTAAATCAAAAGAGTGCCCAACACCATGTTGCTCATCTGATCCATAGGGAGAGTCTCGTGAACTGTAGTCTACCATCTTGTTAATCATCTTTTATCTCTCTTCCTGCAAGGTATATTATGTCAACTAAACCAAATCATAAACAAATTAGCATACCTTAGTAGAGTTCGGGCAGGATATCTCATCTAAAAGGCTGACCATATTAGCAAAATACATATATAAATATAATCAAGTCAACATATAAGCATCATTTCAGTCATTATCCATTCAATGTATGCATAATAACATATAAACACTAACACACATGACCAATGAATGATCGACATGCATTCACAAGAACACATATGCAATTCGACATGTACGCATGACCAATAAACCACCCATCCTGTCTGAGGGGTGAACCATGCTCTGATACCACTCTGTAACACCCTTCTCCCACATCTAACCAAGTAACAGGCCAACTAGGGTAAACATGTGATGAAGAGTTACCATGATATGACTCAACCTCCTAGGTGACCTTAAGGAAATGGAGTCTAACTTGCTTTGCTTATGCTACTCTTCCACCGGTCAAGTTCCAACTTGAACTTTGCTCAAGGTTTCAAGTCGCAATTATCTAAGACTCCATGTGTGTGACTTTGCAGCCTTGCGACCTCACAACCTCACAAACTCGTGACCTTGTGACCTTGTGACCTCATGACCTCGCGACCTCGCAGCCTCGCAACCTTGTGACCTTGCAACCTCACGACCTTGCGACCTTGCTACCTCACGACCTTGCGACCTTGCAACCTTGCAGCCTAATCTATAATTTTTCAATCTAATCTAAAATTTTGCGACCTAATATAAATTTCAATTTTGCAACCTGTTACACAGTAAAATGTCACTACCATCATGTCAGTCTCCCTACTGTGCCATAAAATCACATTCACCTCACTTATGCTCTCTGAAATGGCTAAAAAACCCTCTTTGCCTAAGTTAATTGAATCATCGCGTCTGTTCATTAAATAACCGCGCTGACTGGTGGAGGATAGTGTAACTGTTGCGCTGCCAGTGCGGAAGCACACGTGTTTTCCGCGCTGGTCCAATTTCACGGACAGCGCGCCCTCCGCTTGTATCATTGTGCGCTGACCAAACCTCTTCTATAGTTGATTTGCGATGCCAGTGCGCCAGCCTAGTTTTGCACCCGCGCTGATCCTGTTTAGGCGAGTTTGTTCTAACAGCCAACCTTCCAGATGACTCCAGACTTGGCTATTAGCATTGTTGAGGTCGCCATCCTTTCTCTGGCATGTCTGTTTGACTGATCATCCACTTATCTTGGGGGAAAGCTCATCCTTTACCTATTCATGGAGACTCCTTCTCCTTTATAAGCCTCCTCCATTGCCCATGAGCAGCTAGTTTGGAACATATAGACTTTGATAGAGGAATTCTTAGTGCATTAGTGCTGCTCTTTGTAGGCATTTGGTGTGTTGTGTGAGGATTGCTTTAGAGCTTGAGGAAGGTTATGAGTTTGTTGCCTTGTATGTGAGAGAGAGACCTCTTTGACTTGGGAAATCTACTTCAAAGGTGAATGCTTGGAAGACATGCTGACTGGACCCTCTAGAGAAGGACTCAGCATCAGGACTTCGGTTGTACCTTACTCTATTTTCTGATTAATAAAGATAGATGACTACTGTTATGGTTCCATTCCCATTTGTTTTATGAATGATCAATGTGAATTATATCTTTCCTAACTGATATATAGTTGTTGTTACTAGATTTTACGCTTGTGTTTTTTCTCTCTTTGCTTGTGCAGGTGTCCGCCCGCGAGGATAGTGGAGGACTGTAATCGGCTGGAGCGAAGGAGCGAGAGGATCATCTCTTCATCAAACATAGCGTTGGAATCCAAGTAGGTGTCCTTTACCCACTTGTTAATTACAACTAGGAACCTGCAGAGTAGCATTGTTTGGTTGTTGCTAGACCCCTTTTGGGCTAGTAGGGATCGCCTCTATCCGTAGAGGGGATTTACCTCTCCAACAATTTGGCGACTCTACTGGGGAGCTTGCTTGTCTCTTCGTAGTTCATCCTTTTTTTTTTTTTATTCGATTATTGCTTTCTTGTCAAAGTTTGGGGATTGATTTGCTGTTGATTGGTTTCCTGGTTCATCCTAGGAACTGCTTTAATTGTCTTGAAAGCCTGTTGCCTTGGTTTGGGGATTTTTGGTTCGATTTTGATTGTTTTGTAGCCTCAGCGCGTTTTATTTCAGAACAGCGGCGCTGACATCGCACTGTTACTTCTTTGCTTTCCCTGTCATCGCGCTTATACATTTAACAGTCGCGCTGACCTTGTTTTCGAGCCAGCGCCCTTTATCCGTGTCCTTCCGTGCTGACAGCGCAAAGTTGCTACAGGTGCTTCAATGTCATCGCTTTGTTGCTGAGGGGTCACCCGCGCTGATCCTGTAAAATACTTTTTTGTCCAAATTGGCTTCCCAAACCTCTTGGTTTGGCTATCCCCTGCTTTTTCACTTGGCTTTTGACTTGTTTTATTCTGTTTGAACTGTGACATGCTCGCTTGTGAAGCCTTGTTCCGCGAGGGTTTGTTTGTTGCTTGTTTTCAGTTTTTGCAAAGCCTTCCTTTTTGCTTTCGTTGCTTGGTTTGCATTTTGTCTTGAATTTTGCGATTACCGAAGTGTGTCGAATCGTCGCTTGTCTGGTTTTGAACTCTTATCCTTCGGGTGTTCGCTTTTCTCCATTGATTTCACACTCCAACCCTAGGGCATCTAGTGGCCGTGTGTGTCAAGCCTCTCGTTCGGAATCTTGTGTTCTTGATTGACCAGCCAACTTCATTTTTTTTCTCACATTCGTTTGGTGATTGTTGAAGGTGTTTGATTGTGTTCCAAGTGATTTTCTTTCCTCTGAATTCCTTGGTGTCTTGTTGAGCTTAGATCACGTAGCTCATGAACCTTTGTTTTCCTTTGATTTGGGAAACCGGTTTTTAGTGCCTTGGGAATTGTCTTGTGTTTGCATTGAGTGATTTTACTTTTTCACTTAGTGTTGCTATCTCTCTAATTCATTTTAAAAGCACTTGTATGTCATTGAAAAGAAAAGCAAACTAGTGTCTTTTGCATTTAATAGTTGAAAGGAAAAGAATATTTCGTTATTTTGTGTCTTCAAAAGAAAAAGTTTCATTTCCTTGCTATTAGTTGCATTAGGTTGCGTGATTGCTTGAATTCATTTTGTTTGACTGAAAGATTCTTAACCCTCTTATAGTTAGAATTCATCGAACAAAATGATGATCTTTGGCATATAGTTGCATTTAGGTGTTTTTGAGAGATCACACGGTAGGACCTGAAACTAAAACTTAATTCAAGATCAACTGTAAAATAAACCAAATTTATCTAATAACGCATTGGAACTTAATGTGAATATCTAGAGGTGTAGGCTAGAGACGTGTTCCGACGACTTTAAACCTGGTAGCTTACCGTTGAGTGGTTGGGTGATTCCTCCACGGTGAAACGATAAGTACTAGTACGGATTGGGCTCCCATGTACCGTCGCGTATATATGGGGAGACTCCATTAGGCTTGCATCCTTTATCCATAGGAAGCCGAGTCTGCCGCCTTGTGAACCATAATGCACCGAACACAGCATTCGGGAAGATTGACTGCAGTACGGAAAGTCCTTGGTTCTCATATGATTGCCAAGGTGTATAAGCAGTTTTACGGGTTGCTTGGTAAACCTTTTTGCCTAGAACTTCCAGAGTAGTCGCTTTTGATCCTTTCCAGACTCTCTAAAAGAAAAAGTGTAAGTGAGCGTCTTGTCACTTCGTGCTCATTAAACATTCGAAGTAGATAGAGTCATCTTTTCGTCCTTTTTCTCGACTCTTAAAACATGAAAAGGTCAAGTTCAGTTCCTGTGTCGTAAAAATTTATTTGGCCGCGATAACATTACCTGGTTAGATCTTGTGTGTGTTAGCTTGAGTAGGTCTCTTTTTGCTATGGCAACTTTTCCAGGGTTCACCAACCTGAGTTCCCCTCCTGACGGGAATCCTAGTCATTTCCCTCCACTTGGGAATGTTGGTGCTCCTTATATGGCGACGTTATCCCTTCCAGGGTTAACTGTCAGGTTGCCTGTTTGGTTGTTTTCAACCTCTTTGGTCCCTACCGTGTCGGCTGATACTCCATCAGTCCCTCCACCTGAACAACATCATGTTGAACCTAAGGTGGACCTCTTCCCTTCAACGCCTACTTCTACGTCTTCTTCTTGTACTTCGCTTGGTGAAAGTCTCGATTCGAATAACCAGGTGGCTAAGAAGAAGAAGAACAAGAACAAGAAGAAGAAGTCTCCTAAGGGAGAGGTTACAAATACAACTGTTATTCCCTCGAGTACACCTGAAGTCGGGCCCCCTTCCGCTCCTCCGCGGAAGGTTAAGTTTCCCTGTCAATTATGCAAGGAGGACTACCTTCTTCGCGATTGTCCTGGCATTCCCAGGATCTTAGAAGTATGGTCTCGTGATCTGGCCCGCCCCTCATCGTCCACTGAAGCTCACGGCGATGCTACCTCATCAGTTGGGAATGGCAAGGGAAAAGGGAAGAT